>JAPFRW010000338.1:0-59984 GCA_030778065.1 Akanthomyces uredinophilus
CCCGCCCCCCCCCCGCCCCCCCGCCCCCCCCCCCCCCCCCCCCCCCCCCCCGCCCTTGAGATGTGTGCAATTTTGCTTGCAGTGCCTCCAAGACTTCCGTCTAAGTGGTGTGAAGCACAGGACGGGGAGGAGTAGAGAGCACTGAGAGAAAAAGAGGCCAGGCGTAGGACACAGTCTTCTAGGCTCTGGTGTATATGCAACGAAACAATGAGAAAAATGCAGGAAATATATTTTCAACACGATCAAAAAGATGTCTTTTTTGCAAAAGAAGAAAGGGCACGAGAGAATACGGATGAGACCAGCTAATCGAGAGGAGAAGCCGGGAGGAGTGGGAGGGGGGCGGTCGAGTGGGAGCAGAGACAGTTTTGAGGTTCGGCGGCAAGGGCCCCAACTGCAGTACTATCCAGTGGATGTTCTTGTGCCTCACCAGAGCAGTACAGAAACGATGACAGCTGCAGGTGGCAGCAGCAGGGAAAAAAAATAGAGGCGGGCTGCAGAAACCCGCACACACCGTGTTGGTGGAGGTGGTGGTGCTGCTGCTGCTGCTCGTCCTGATAGGACTGGATTTAGGCGCCGGGAGAGAGGAGGGGGGTCGTGGCCACCACTGGGGCCGCCTGCCTGTAAGAGGACAAGAGGGGAGGGGGAGAAAAGATGGAGATGGCTTTGGGGGCGGCGGCTAGAGAAGTCGTGTGTCTCTAAATGCCGTGTGCTTGTTCTTTCCGACGAGATGCTGTCATGTAGAGGAGAGCTCTGTCAAGCTGACGCCTTACACGAGGATGTGGTGCGATGGTCAGCCCTGTGCGTGTGTGAGAGGCAAGCAAGAAGCAACACTTGTTTTGATGGTTCAAGGAGATACATGACTACTGGTTATTGTGGCAAAGATTCATGTGCATGACTAGCTATGTGAGGAAGACGTGAGAGAAGACGCCCTTGTTGAGCAAGTCACCAGTGCCATGCACCATGGGAGATGGGCCAGCTCAGTGCCGTGTCCATCCCGGGGAGGAGGAGGGGGTGTGAGCGGTGGGCGGGTGGATGGTCTAGTCCGCCATTCCGCTGATGAATATTCAATGGTCAGGGCTCCTCCGGGCGCGTAGCAGAGCTTGCGGATGCGGAGTCCAAGAGTGGCTGGAACCTCTGATTAATCCTGCAGGCTGGGAAACAAGAGCGAGAGAAAGAAGTGGGAAAGCAGAAAAGGTCATCAAGAAGAAATGGCCATGGACCCTTGCCAGATGTCGATATTAAGTGTGAGTGGGCTCCTCGTCAAAATCCCACAGCGGGAGCGCGAGGTTCTGCCACTCGCCGGGCTTACAGGGGTTTACTTTACAGCTGTAAGCTGGTGTGCCACGCTGCCAACTAAAAGCTCCGGGGAGGGACGAGGGGGCATCTCTGGCCATCATTGGCTGCACGCATCACAGGCGCCGAGTGTGTTTTCACAACGCTAGCGGGCCTGGGCTGCACACCTAGCCCCAATCACGGCGCCCCGACAGGGGGGGGCCGCCCACCACGGGGAGGCGGGGAGCCGTGCATCTCGCGGGCGGCTACAGCGGTGCTACCATTCGTTGGCATCTGGGAGCGTTTCAAGCCATGCTACCGGTTGTGAAGAGAAAAAAAAATGGTGCTGATCTTTGTCCTCGTTCAGCTCGACGCATAATGCCGCACGCAAGCTGGCTGGGTCGGTCGGCCGTTTGAGAGACTGTTCCGTGAATGGGCCGAGTCGACGCAGGCCAGCAGGCCATCCATCAGGGTTTGCGAAAGGCCCAATGACGGACAGCTACCAGTAGAACCCCAAGCGTGTCGATGATGGGTGGAGTTGGGCAGTTGTTGCCCAGAATACCAAATCAACCAACAACTTCGGTTCAGCAGAGTAGATGTGGTTCGGAGTGTGCATGTAGGAGCCAAGTCGATGGAGCTTCTCCCGTCGTCAGAGATTGGGCTTGGCTCCCGCGCAGCTGCGTCGTGCGCTGTGTGTTCCCTTTTATACGTGTGCAGAATGAATGACAGCCGTTTATGCACGTACAACCTCTGCGCAGACGCTGGCCCGCCGCATCTGTACCACCGACACAATTCATGTGCACAAAACGCACAACAGCACAGAGTAGGCACACAGAGATTAGCGAAAAGCAGGCCATTTCTCACAAAGCAAACTCCTCTATGATTCTGTTCTTTTTACAACGGTCCAACTTTTGGTTCTTGTCCACTCCCAAGATATCCGATAACCCAAGATTTGCTATATCCGATCCCCCTCCACTTGCTCTCCACCAGCCCAGTGCAATGACCAGCCTGATGTCTCTCCTTCAACAAGCCCGAGCCCCTCGCGTCACAATGGACAATTTCCGGCCACGGTCACGCTTTCTGCCTCTTATATCCGCATCTTCCCTCGGAGCATCTTCATTTACCTCTTCTTGTTCTTGCGCTTGCCGGCCTTGCCACCCTGCTGCGCGCCGCTCGTCTTGGCCTTGCTCAGCGACTCGGTGCTCTTGCTAATCACCTCAAAGTCCTCGCCCGCAGAGTCGGTGCTGGGCGTGTTTTGCGGCGCATCCGAGTCGTCGTCGTCGTCAGCCTCGACCTCGTCATCGGCCTTGCTGCCAAACAGGCGGCCGACGGAGGCGTTGAACAGGAACAGAGGCACCTGTACAACGGCCGTGTCCTTGTAAGTAGGTGCAGCCAGCTCCTCGGGCTACACAGTCTTGTCAGTATTCATTTTTCAATTGATTCACCATGTGTTTACTCACGTCAAGGAGGTACTCGTGGACGTTGCCCTCCTCATCCTGCTCCTCGAGGAAGACGTCACCCTGGGAATCAACAACGAGAACCTTGCCATTCTCGGCAACGACTCTTTTCTTGACACCAGTAGGCGCTACAGAGGCATCACGCGATGATGGCTTGGACGCGGCGCGGCTCTTGCGATCCTTCTTCTTGACCGGGCGGCCTTCGTCCTTGCGGGTCTCCTTCTCCATCATGCGACGCTCTTTACGGTTGCGAGGCTGCGGCATGGCGGGATCCTCTTCCTCCTCGGCAGCGGGCGCCGCCGCCGGCGTGGGCTCGGTGTTGAGGCCGGGGATGTTGCCACCCCAGGCCGTGTTGCGCGCAAACTTGACGTAGCGACCGACAAACTCCTTCTGGCGCTTCCAGTTCATGTAGAGGATCAGGTAGTGCACGGCGCCGCCCGCAAACATGAGCACGCCGACGATGGCGGTGCCCAGGCCGGGCCGGTAGCGATTGTAGTAGTAGTCGGTGCCCTTCCACAGCGGGAAGCCGTTGGCGAGGAAGTGGTCGTACCGGTCGCGCGAGGGGCCCTTGAGGATGCCGGCAATCAGCGACAAGCGCGCCTGCCGATCCGAGGCCTTCTTCACGGCGGCCTTGATCTCGGACGACGAGGGGGCCTTGATCGACGTGGCGCCGTCCTTGGGCTTGCGGGCACGCATCTGCTGGCGCACCTTGTCGGGATGCAGCTCGCGGGTCTTCTTGCGGTAGGCCTGGATGACGGCGTCCTGGGAGGCATGTTTCGGGATGCCCATGATTTCGTAAAACGTGGCCTCGGGGTCAACTTCGTGGGCCGAGATTTCGTCACGGATGCGAAAGATTTCACGGTCTTTGAATCGACAAAGTCAGCAAACATCGAGCCACTGTAGTCTCCCAGCGAGTCGCGATGAGCCCAGTGACTGCCACATGTGGCCACTTGGGCGAATCGAGGGATGGTATCTCGGCTCACCTTCCTTGCTCCATGCCGCCGTCAACGGCGTCAGGAGGGCCAGAATTCCGACCGACAGCGTCGAGAACTTCATGATTGCCCAGTCTAGCGATTTGCGCCGAGCAGATGGGTAATTGCTGGATTCTGCGGTCGTCGCTAGAACTTGAAGGGGGAGGAAACCAAGCCGGTCAATGAAGTTTATGTAGTGGCGCCGCCTCGCTAGCCCTGCAGTCAAGCATTCGGCCAGCTTGCGCTTTGCTTTGGTGACCCCTTGCCAAGCTGGCCGTGTTGCAGGAACTTATGTGGGGCCCAAGCGTGGACCTGGAAAAGACTTTAATTGACTGCAGTCCTTTGAACATACAACTCCAACTGGCTTTTCAGCGACAAATTCAAGTTTTGCTCATCGTAGGACAAATACTTTTCTTTTTCAACCGGCTGGCCGACTTTCTTCAAACAAGAAAGCCGCCACCCGCAGCATGCCGCCGCCATGAGCGCAACCAACCAGCCTGGCTCCGAGGCCCAGGACGATGAAGACGACTACATGAACATGACCTTTGAGGACGCCCAGACGCCCAAGGAAACGTCGCTGCAGCGCACGCAGCGCTTGAAGAAGGAGGCGCGCGCCCGGGGTCTCGTCAAGTCCAAGGCGCAGATTGCCGAGGAGGAGGCGGACGCGCGCGAGCGGGCGCTGGCCACCTCGATGCTGGACGACCCGCGCGCCAAGAAGAGCAAGGGCCTGGCCATGATGGCCAAGATGGGCTTCACCGGCGGCGGCCTCGGCAAGAAGACGGACGACGGCGCGTCCCAGGGCCGCACGGAGCCCATCCACCTCAGCCTCAAGGACGACAGAGGCGGCATCGGCATGGACGCGGAGAAGAAGCGCCGCTTCCGAGAGGCCGCCGAGGAGCAAGGCATCGCACCCGATGCCAAGGCGCCCAAGCTGGACCCGGACGAGTATCGCGAGCGCGTCAGAAAGGAGCGCGAGGATGCCAAGCTCGAGCAGCAGTTCTTTGCGGCGCAGCGCTTGGCCGAGCGCATGGACGATGAGCAATCGGGTGGTGCGGGCCTCAAAGCAGATGCGGATGATAACGACGACAATGATGATGCTGGCTCAGAGGGGGAGGAGAGAAAAAGACGCAAGGCATCAAACTCTTCCAAGCCGCTGAAATCCGTGCCCATACTGTACCGTGGACTCGTGCGCCACCGCGAGGAAAAGGAGCGCATCCGTCGGATGCGCCATGACTTGGAGCAGTCGCTTCCCCGGCTGCCGACCTATGAAGAGGAGGATGACGACCCGGACTACAAGACGGCTCTCGGAAAAGCTGGCACCGTGTACACAATGGCCGAGGACCTCGATGAGGAAGACGCCGAGCAGGACGAGTTTGACGCCCTGGATGTGCGCGAACGGCTGGAACGCCTGCTCAAGCACCTCCGTGAGCAGCATCAATATTGTTTCTGGTGCAAGATGGCATATCCGGACGCGGGGATGGACGGCTGCCCGGGTCTTACAGAAGAGGAACATGATTAACGTAGCATAAATGCGGTGCTTAAAGGCATGATGAGTGTATCTTGAAAGAGTACAATGGGCAGCTGTGTGGGACAGAGGAGAATTATGCATAATGTACCAAAAAGAATGCCATGCTTGAAAGCATGACAGGTTTATTGCAAAACTGTCGTCTATTTGGTTACCAAACCAAACCTCTATGCTCGTATATGTCGTAACTCAATAGCCTCTTGTCGATCATCCGTGTGTTTTTCGCCTGCAGTTTTGGCGCATGCTATACTCGCTGGATCTATATGCCCGTCGCCGTGTGTCTAAGTCCGCACCGCGGATGAGTGTAGTTGTAATCGTAGCCGGACAGGATGCCAACAAAGTGGCTCAGCGCGCCCAGAACTACAAAGCAGTGAAAGATTTGATGGGAGCAGCCCCAGATGTCGAATCTTCCCGGCAGCCAGCACTCGGGAAACCGTGACTGTCGTCGGTTTCATTAGCGTGCGGGAAGACCCTCGAGACTGCACAGCGACGGGTGGGGAGAGACTTACAACGAGGAAAGCGACGCCAGTCAGCATGCAGACGCCCTCGAGATAGTAGTAATTGAGACCAGACTGCTTTTGCAACTGGTCGTAGGGAAACAGAAGCACGGCGTGGAAGATGGGAATAAAGGCCGACAAGCTGAGGGCGAGAAATGGTAGCAGCCGCGACTTGAGCCAGTCCTTGGACTCATTCTTGCCGTACAAGGATAGGTAGGAGTTGAAGGCGCCCATGACGAATATCTATATCAATGTTAGAACCTCTTGTCTGTATTCTACCGTCTCCCATGCACCCATTGCGACTCACGGCACCGAGATAGCCGCGCAGCAGCCACGGCTCGCAGTAGAAGCCCATGTACAGGCCGGGGACGAACGAGGCCATGATGAGGAGGGAGATGCCGACGTAGTCGAGGCGGATCCAGAGGTCGGCCAGCTCGCGCGAGTGGCAGAGCAGGGTGTGGTACGCGGCGGACAGGCCGAAGCAGGCGGCGCAGGCCGTCAGGTAGACGTGGAAGACGGCGCGGTCGGCGACGGTGGCGCCGGGATAGCTGCGCGCGAGGTACACGGCGAGCGCGGCGTTGCCGGCCGTGGCGACGGCGACGCCCGGGACGAGGTGCGTGTAGATGTTGCCGCTCTGGTTGTGCAGGTAGGCCCAGCTGCGGAAGCAGGGGCCGGCGGCGGCGAAGACGGGCCGGTAGCCCGTCCGGATGTGCGGGTTCTCGCCGTACCACGAGGGCACCTTTTCGATGGAGAGCAGGGTGCGCGCGACGACGCGCCTGACCGTCTCCTTGCCGGCGTGGCCTGCCGAGGAGAGGCGCCGCGAGGCATCGCCGGCGAGCGAGGCGAGCGACGAGGATGACGAGGAGGACTTGACGGGCTGGTGGGGGTGGTGGTGGTGTTCGTCGTCGGCCACGGCCACGGCTTCCTCCTTGCGTGCGTTCTTACCGCGGTACATGATTGGGGATGGTGGCACGAAGCGAATTGGACAAGAAATAATTAAAGAGTGAGAATGGCACAGGAGAGCGAGGCGAGTAAGCCGCGGCTTTGTCGATCTACGGCGCGGAGGACGTCGATTCCTGGCACCTGGGAGGAGGCATGCGAGCAGAATGACCAGCCAAGACCATGTTCCCGAGGGTCAAGCAACCACGATGCGTATTATTGCCGCAGGGCGGACATGTGCAGTGCTAGGGCGGTTCGCGGAAGGCAAATGGTTGCAGCCATGCGCATGAGGTCATATGAGGCTCGTGATTGGTTGGTTGTTAGGTATAGAGTAGTCCCAGGTTTGACTTACCCTATAGCAGAATTGTCGGATGAGCAATGGCGGGAACTACCGCAGAGTGCGTATGATTTTGGTTGAAATGACAAAAATTAGTTCTGTACATGGGATATGTTCCATTGGAAAGCTTTCGTTGCCTTGTTCTCGAGATAGGGGTGGTGGACACTTCCTGTCGTGGTCGCACATTTGTCACTTATGCGACTATTTACGTGCAGCTTACAATATCTGGGTTGAGAGGTAGCGTCTCATCTTTAGCAACAGCCATGACAATCCCACGACAAGAAATGGACAGTACTAGATCGGAACAGTATCCCCGGTCTCCTTTCTGGGCTGTTCCACCGCATTGTTGATAGACATGCGACTATCGACAGATTGTCTTTTAGCATCGTAGAGCGCCCGCGTCATGCGTGGACAAACTGTAAACACAGCACCACTCAGAGACATTCCAAGCTGCCATGCAAGCCTAGGATATCTGTTCCGAGTCTGGAGAAGATGTTGCGGTGAGATCAAGACAACTGGGCGGACTGCATGTATGCGCCGTGCACAAGGATCCTGATGATTTGGGGCGATTTGGAATTCTGAGGACGACGAGGACAAGAGACAATAAGCTACAATGTAGCTTTTGCCTGGGAGTTGTGCGGGGAAGGTACATCTGACTGGGCTGCCACAGAACGCCGCATGTGGCTGTTGAGAGTGGAGCCCCCTGGTAATGAGGAAACAAACGACCGTTGATGATTTGGAATAGGCTGAACTGAATTTGGGCGGGCGGTGCGGAGAGCGGAGAGACTGCGTCTCGCGTTGATTCCAATTCTAGTCGTCCGTGACGGGAACCAATGGCAAAATGTGAGGAATCACCGATTTCAAAGGAGAAGTAAAAAATGACAATAAATACGCCGGACCTTGTAGATAATGATGATGCCAGCATACACGGCGTCGCGTTGTCTGGAGCCACTAAACTGTAGGGCGACCTGCCGAAACACCACTACAGGCAGTGCCCGCTAGGCTACAACTGGCCTGCCCCAAACGACGCTACCCATACCTTACCCGCCGACTATCTTTCAGACCCCCAACCACCACGACGACTACATCTCAAATCTTTCTGGCCCCCCCCCCTCAGCCAGACCTACCTCATCCCCAAACGGCCTACCGACATGATTGAGCTAGCGAAAAGTTGCATTCGATCGCCGCTTTGATATCGCCCCAAACTTCTTGCCCGTTCCTTTGCTTGCCCGCCGCGTGTTCGATCACCCGTCCACCAGTACGAGATACCTGGTAGTACCCTCGCAACGCGCCGTCGTCATCCATCTTGGACAACGCTACTACCGCCCTCTCTCTACACCACGTCTACCCGTGCATTGAGCGTTTCACGCGCGCGCGCACCGCCGTTTTGCCATGACAGACACCGAAGCCAAGGGGGAGCGCCCATCTTTCCTGTCCTACCTCAAGCGAGACAAGGAAAAGTCCAAGGATAAGAAATCTGGCTCCAAATCCAAGACGCCAACGTCCTCGTGTGAGTACAACACTTTCCCCCCGCCGCCCTCGGTTCGTCACAGATGAACCCTATGCCGACAAAACGATTTTCCTGTTTTACATTTGCAACTATTTCGTTTTGAAGCCACTTTTGTTATTCCCGAAACTCAACACTATCCCTTCTTTCAATTCCCGTGTCTCCCACCGGCCCCCCTCTCCCCTCAAGACGCTGGATTGCTAGCTTGTTGTCCGTGTCTGAGCATCCATCAGGCCCGCCCGCCCTAATGATTTGTCATTTCCCCTTTGGGAAACGGGAGAGCACGTCTAAGCTGGCCGTCCGTCCTTTGTCACAAGCCCTTTGCTGCCGACGCCGCCTTTTGCCATTTCTTTCGACAGTCCATCATTTCACATCTTCCGTACCAGACAACAACAGCTTGTCTTGCCTTGTCCGCCGTCTCTTTGGAATTCTTGGTGCTGCACATCTCTTGTCTCAAGCGGCAATGCTCCCACGATTCCATCCTGATCGGCCGTGCTCATAAACCTTCCACTGCCCATTACCATTACTTCCTGCCCACCTTGAACCTCTATCCGTCTTGTTTGTTGCTGCTGCATATACCCTTCTTTCTCACAATGCCATATATAATATCCAGCGCCGCAGTTCGAGACACTGCCAGGATGAGGCGCTTCAAAAGAGACAAGCATCTGACCAAGTCGTTATTAGCCGCTGCCGACGAAAACAGCCCCGAGAACCAGGATGCCTTGACCAAGAACCAAGTCCGCAGGGCCCAAGTCCGGCGAGCGCAGATTCAGCATCGCCAGCGCAAAGCAAACTACGTCAAGCAGCTGGAGCTGGACGTTTCGCAGCTCCGTGAGCTCATCACCCAGGCCCAGCACGACACGACGGCTCTCAAGAGCGAAAACGACGACATGCTCGCCGTGCTTGGCCAAAACGGCATCCCGAGCCCGCCAGGCCTCTCGTACGGCACAGCATCGCCCAGCGCCGCCACCGTCTTGTCAGATGCACAAACCATCGACTATTCGCAACAAAACACCCCATCATATCCAGTCATGGACAATGCCGAATCGCTCCTCCCCGGCAATCTCGGTCTGGACCAAAATCTCATCGTCACTCTCAGCTCAAACAAGCTCATGGGAACACCCGCCTTTAGCGTCAGCCCCAACTCGGCTGGCAGCAGTTACTACTCTGGGCCCGTGTCGGCCGACTGGTCCCAGGGCCAGATTCAACTCACACCCGCCCAAGAGCTCACAGTTATTAACTTTATTCTCTCGTAAGTACCCAGCTTCCGACCCCCCCCTTTACAAGCCGAAGGAGCTCCTAATCCAAGGTCCATCTAGCCTGGAACACGTCTGCTGGGACCACTTTTGGCTCGGCGACTGCCACAACCACAGCGCCCAGATCGAGGAGGAAAAGGGCCACACCCTCATGGCCTCGTCCTACCTCATGGCCAACGCCCCCGAGAGCGTCTACACCGACCGCGACGCCTTCACCAGCCGCTTCCGCAGCTCCCCGACCCTGCAGTGGCCCTCGTCGTCCGTCACCCTCGACTCCCTCCACGGCCTCGCCCGCTCCCTCAACCCGGGCGTCGACGAGGTCGCCCCCGTCCAGGCCTGGTTCGAGCTCGCCGGCCGCTACCCCGTCGACGCCCTGCTGCAGCCCGCCACACTCGAGGCCCTCAAGCGCGAGTTCAAGGGCGTCGTCCGCTGCGTCGTCTTTGGCGCCGCCATGGAGCGCATGGCCTTTGAGAGCATCATCTTTCGCGTCTTGGGCCCAGACGTCAATGCCCTTGCATTGCTGTAAATAAATTCTTGTTGTTTGGGGGTTCAAAAGGTGGTGAGGGGGCGAGGATACGGCTTGTAGCTTGATGGAAAAAGAAATACGACGTTGACGAGCGAGGTGATGATCGGGGTTTTGGCGTTTTTGTAGTTACTTGGGCGTACACTGGATATATAATGACTGCATGGGCCCTTCATTTTGCCCGAGTAACAACTCGAAATTCTGTTCGACGGCGAAGTGACCGAAAAGCACTTTGAACAAATATAAGATTCAAGAAAGAAGAAACTATCATTGCCACGTCTACATGAGAATATCCTCTCCCCGCCTTTACCCTTCGATGGCCGCCACATCCCAATCACAGAGCCTTGACCAAGGTTCTGTCGTCAAAGAGGTCGCGCAGCAGGCTCTGCACGCAGCCCGACACGTCCGGCGCGCCCATGGCATACGTCGACTCAAACGCAAAGATGCTGAGCTGTCCGAAAAACGGCCGCAGCACCTTGGCCACGAGCTCGTCGCGGCGCTCCAGGCCGACGTCGTCGGATATGCCGCCCGGCCCAATCAGCACGTGCCGACGGCTGCGCTGCGCCGCCGCGACGAGCCCACCGCCGCCACCGTCCGACGTCGCCGCATCGTCGTGGTGCGTGATGGTGGTGGTGGCGGCTGCGCTGCCGAGGTCCTCGGAGATTTCGTCGGCGAGCGCCACGGGGCGCGACGACGAGGAGCGGTACACGGCGTCGATGCTGTCGGTGACAAAGAGCCACTCGTGCAGCTGAAAGTCGTCTGGGGCGACGCAGACGAGCAGGTCGAGCAGCTTGCAGGCCTGGAGGACGCCGGCGTTGGTGCCGTACGTCTCGGCGGCGGGGCTGCCGTCGGGCGCGACGACCGACGACAGAGCGGCGTGCAGCTCGGTGTTGACAATGGGCCACAGCGCGGCGAGGTGCAGCGGGTTGGTGCGCAGCACGAGCGCGCGCATCACCATGTACACGTCGGCGCGCGTCGTCGACGACGGCGACGACGTGGCCGAGGCGGCGAGCAGCTCGACGAGCTTGTCGACGATGGCGGGCAGATCCGTGACAAAGGCCTCGTCGGCGCCGGCGAGGAGCAGCGTCGCCACGCGCCGCAGGTTGAGCTGCGTCTTGCGGTCCGCCTCGAGGCGCGCCGACGTGGCGCCGACGCCAAACACGATGCCCGCCGTCGTCGGCGCCGCGATGCGAGCGACAATCTCCGGGAGCTTGTCCTTGTCCGCGACGGTCCACTGGCGGAGCAGCGGCAGCCAGTCGTCCGTCACCAGCGACAGGTCCATGCTGAAGAAGCGGCCGTCGTTGAAGGCCTCGCCGACGTCCTTCCTCCACGAACGCTGGTTGTTGGGCAGCCGCGACAGCTCGTGCAGCAGCCGGACCGTGTTGCGCGTCACCGAGTCGGGAAAGCTCTTGGTGCGGAGCGTAGGTCCGATGACGTTTGTGGAAATGGTCCCGGCGGCAGAGAGCACCCTGTCCGGTTCGGGCAGGACCTTGGAGAGGTTGGGCACCACAGAGGCCAGAATGCCAACGACGTCGCGAGTCTCGGCGGAATCCCCCCTGCTGGGCTTATCCGCGGCTGCGTTGGGCAAGGTCGTGTCGGCAAAAGTGATGGGTCGTGTCGTAAACAGACCGGCCAAGAGTCTGATGAAGAGGTCGCCGAGCTCTCGTCGCATCTTCCGTTGCTCGCCAAAGTTGGTATTGTCCACCTTTTCGCCCAGGGTGGCCGCAAACTCAATCAGGCTGGGGAGTGTTTGCCGGTGCGGAAAGGGATTGGCGAGGATATCCCGGAGAAAGATGATGCAGTCTTGCCAGATCTCGTCCATGGCATCATCGTCAAGCGATTGCGTGTACTTGACCAAGAACAGGCCCAGGTCTGTGTCATCGAGCGATATCGTCAATGTTGATGTGCGGGAAGGGTCTAGAGCGCTGGGATTCGTTCGGCTATAGATGGAGTTGAAGATGGAAGGCACTGTTTGTCGTGGACGAGAGGCCTCAAGCGCCGCCAGGAACTTGAAGACTTCGGACTTTTGCACTTCGGAGGAGGCTTGCTTCCAAATATCGACAATGGTTTCCAAACACTCCAGCATTTCCGCTGTAAAGAGATGCTCCAGGAGCCTTCTGGCACGATTTCTCATTCGCAGGGAAGTGTACATGAACGAAGCAGCCGCTGACGCGTCGCTCGCAGTGACGTCGTCACCCTGGCCCCAAGACCAGATTTTGTAGCAAATACGCACTGCATCCTGGAAAGCCAGATGCACAGTGAGGCGGTCGTTTGCAGTTGCGCTGCGGCCTTGCGGAGCGTCTGACTGGAAAACACCAGACACCATACTGCCAAACAGTGACTGTGGTTGGTCGGGGCTTTTCATCACCTGAGCGCGCGCCTCGTCTGCCAGCAGCTGGTCATGCGCCCGAGCAAGGACCTGCTCCAGGCCATTTAAGAGATATATCAGTGTGGTTTCTGGTGCAGCAACTTGCGCATCCGAACTGTTGTTCGTCGGACCAAATGTAGCTCTCAAATTTGCAAATGTCGTGCTAATCTGCTTGCAGAAAGTTTCGACCAGCGGGATGACAATCTGGAATATTGAGCCGCCGTAGAGCGGAAGGCAACCGCCCAAGAAAGTCATCCAGCTATCCAGAACAAGCTGGCTATTTTGAGCACCAAGACCCGAGAGAAGACACTTGAGAAGCTGCGGAGGCAGATTATGCTGCGGCGGATGATTGTCCGCATTTGATATCGACGATCTTCCAGGACGAGTGAGATCTGTCGTTGACGAGTGGTACTTTTCAGAAGTTGCAGAAAGTGGGCGTTCAGGTGCCTGAGGCTCATGAAGCTTGAGTGCCGCAAAAACACAATCGAGGAGTAACACCTGAATATATGGGTCAGGGCCGGCGATGGACTTTCTAAGTCTATCGATGAGGATGTTCTCAACATGAAAGTGAGACAGACGGCTGGACTGGGACGCGGTGAGGAATTGGTGGAGAATCATCAGAGCGTATCTCTGTAGCTGGCAGGTTCTATCGACAAGGTCTCTCTCTGGCGTCTCGGGCTTTCCAGTAACACATTTAATCAAGATGCGAAGGAGAAGCTCCTGGAGCGTGACTTCGTCCCCTTCGCCACCGGCTACCAAGTGTTAGCTGATAAATAGACAGTAAAGACGCAGGCACATACTGCTGATATGCAGGTTTTCATCCGTAGGTGAAACATGCCTGGACCCCATAATGGCCCAAGGAGCCTCGCCGGTACAGCCTAAGACGTTGTGCATGGTTCGGAGGTAGTACAGGCAGAGGTCCAGATCATCGTTTTCAGTAAATTGCTGAGATGTTGCATCCAATTCATCAGTGGAAACAGCATTTCTGATGCTTCTTAAGAAAGTGAGGGCTGAAATTTTGGATGCAAATAAAAGGAAAAGTCTTTGCAGGTTAGCATAATGCTTCGGGGTGAAAGAGATGCACGTACCTGTCAATGCCGACCATGCTATTAAGCCACGACTTGACATTCATATACAAGTGAGTTCGTTCGTCCATTAAAGCATCAAGGACAAGAAACAGAGGTTGTGTTAGCATCACCTCGTAAAAGTCTGCGCCTGCCAGCCTTGGACGAGCTTCGGCAAGTGAGGCCGTTCTTGATCCACGGCGTTCTCCCTGATTGTCCTGCAAGGTATGCGACCAAAGGACACCGAATGTTCGGCCCATCTCTGCGTTGTCACCATTCTTCTTTTCGACTATCAAAGTGGACAAAGCTGCCTCGATGTCGCGGCGTTCCAGGGTGAGGGCTGTTTGCAGTTGCCAGAGGCCACGAACAGTCTCGACGTGATATTTGGGTTCGGATACAGACAAGTATGACCAAGCGTGACGAACCAGAGGCAGTACTAGATCGCACAATTGCGGAAGTGGTATTCTGCCCGCGTAGTACATCTGGCTAACCAGAGTCAGGATTGAAGAAAACGCAGCAAACGGAAGGGCGGTTCCGTCGGATAGCTCTCGGCGTGTAAATGCAAGAAGCTCTGCGTCGTCGAATTCGTATTCCTTAGGGGTTTTTGTAAGTACCTGCAGGAAAATTCGCACGCGTAGACTGAGATCGGCTAGAGCCTGTTTATCGCCGCTGTGAACATTTTTGGCAGCTCTCTGCATGAGAAGTTGTCCAGATTCATGACCAGTGAATGGAGCTGGCGAGGCATCCATATTTCCTTGTTCGTTCACATAAAAGTTGCGTATCTTCTTCAATAGATCCATATTGGATAAAGAAAAGCCTTTGAGTTCTGTTGCAGCCTTCGTCGACGGCGCCGGAAATGCGCGCTCTGGAATAAGCTCCAAGAATGACGCCACGATCGACATTACTTCATTCGCCAAGTCTACAGGAAATGAGTCCAACCCGCCCTTTGCATGCCTTTCTTGTCGGTCCTCGAGCATGTATAGGGCAGCGAGACAGGTCAGAGGTGCGTGTATAGTCACCATTTCCTCTTCTCTGACGTTGAAATTGGCGACAATAAAGCTAATCAGCGCCAATTTCTCGCTACGCTGCTTCGCTCCCAAACTGCCAGGTCCGATAGCTTGGGCAAGAAGAGCAACAATCTCACTATAAATGAGCCCACTTTCTATGCCATCGAAGAAGACACTCGCACTTCGCAAAACTTCCTTGAACTCGGCCGGAGACGAAGCTTTTTGCTTGAAGCGCTGGACACTCTGGACTATAGGTAGAAAGATCTCCGGAATGACCAGCCCGCCGATTTCCCATCTATCCATGAGAGAGAGACAAATACGATACGGCCGTGCCCGTTCTGAGACGCTACTGGACTCAACGTCTCTAATCATATCAAGGAGCGCTCTAGTCAGTGACGCGAGTCCATGTTCTTCGAAATATTGAGTTCGAGAAGAAAGATCGGCATGTTGCTGCTCAGGTGGAGCGCCAGAGGCATCGTGAGCTTGTTCAGTGTCCGGAACCACAGGCTCCGGACCAAGTAGCCAAGCCCACAAGCGACGGTTCAGACTCATGTCTCGTCTGATAACCACTCCGACGGCCGACTTGAGCAAGAGCTCGAGATCAGATGATTTGACACGTGTTTGCAGAACATTCGAGTTGAGCGCCAGATGCGTGACGAGCAGGTCAAGGAAGCCGCGTTGAATAAGAACCTGTTCGTCTGCGAGTCCACTAGCGAAGCATCGAACCAGCAAGCCGGGCTCAGGCGACGTCACCATTGTGGCAAGTTCTTGGCTACCTAGATCGACCTCTGTGGCCCCAGCGGGAGCCCCGAGAACTGGAAGGTGTCTCACTAGGTAGGCCAGAGCACCAGCGCGTCGGCTCTGACTGGTAATGGAGGCCAAAAAGAAGCATTGCCAAAAGAAGTCGTCGCCAACGGAGTGATGACCTGTCAGCTCTTTGCTGCCGGTTGGCCGTATAGCCTTTTTGAAACTCCCGACCAGTCGCAGCGTGCGATCAAAGTCCTCGCTCGTCTCATCTTCCAAGCCGGGGAGGAGGGCTAATATTATCGATCGCATTGCGGGGCGCAAGGACCGCGCGTCCAGCTTTAAAAAGTACTTTTCGAGCAGTTCGAGGAAAGGCGACCGCACAGATAGCGAGGCAAACGATAGAGTCGGTGCAAGACCGGGCAGGTATAGCGGGAGATCCCTGGATAGGCCGTCGGCGCCAATTGTGTCAAACACATAGGTGTAGACCTCGAGAGCTTTCTGGTGGACGCCGGAGGGTAACGACGGGTTCAGGCATTGCGACAAACGCTTCGATAGCAGTGCCTTTTCAGGTATCGTGGTATTGGAGGGCGGGCGCGCTTGTAGAGACTTGAAAATGCCGTCAGCCATCTAGTTCGCTTTGTTTGTGCACGACGACGTACCTTGAGGACGCGGTTCAGGAAAGAGATGTAGTCGGCCCATTCCTCGAGGGCAGTTTCAAAGAGCGATAGCGCCTTTTCCACGCCTGACGCATACCTTCGGTAGGCTTTATCTTTGGTAGGAACATGTTCTACTTTGCCTGTCAGTCAACGGTCGTCTTGCCGGGGAAACGAGGCGCATACCCCCGCTTAGCTGGTTACGCCATTGTCGAGGGATGGGAGAATCTCGCCCAGAGCTCTCGGGCGAGCCTGTCCACGCTCTAGAGCCTGGATCAAGCGCCATAGCTGCGGAGAGCTTCCCTCATAAGGAAGTTGAAGTTTTGATCCGTATGTCTGCGCAGGTATCTTTGATGTCTCGTGCGCCAGCAAGTCGCGAATTGGTTCGTGGAGGCTACGTTGCAGAGCTGAAGCTTTGACATGTGGATACGGCGCTGTCACAGGTACAGCCAGGCACCACCAACTCGAGGCCAGACAGAGCTTAGTCAAATCGACGTTGGAAGTGCACAACAGCAACACTGCCAAAATGAAGGAGAAAATATACAAGAATATATGAAAAGCTGGAAATCACGGCCAACGTAGTGAGAACAGTACTCGCCTGCTTTTGATGGTAAAGAAAAGGGCGCAGATAAGACTGTGGCTCCAGCACTCAGCCTCACAGCGCCTGCTGATGGTCCAGTCAGCTGCAAAGTGCTATACATGTAATCGATCTTTGTATATATTTATTTTCTCCTTCGAAATTTCAACTTAATATCTCTGCATCTTCTGACTAATTATCAGCCGCCCATTGGCAGCTGTCAGTTGGCTTGCGACGGAAAAACCGTACTTGTACAGTGCACTACAGCCGATCTACCTTGGTTTCCTCATCCAAACGCTCTGGTGTACCCTCCCTGTCCTCTTTGATAGACGGGTCTACACTGTCTTGAGCTACGGGCTCTTCTCTTTTGCCCCCCGGAGTTGGTTTGTCATAGAAGAAAAAAGAGGCAACAAAACCAATGATAGCCATGGCTATTGTGCCATAGTAACCAGCACGATATCCATCCAGGCGAGCGCTTTGACTGCCCTTGCCGCCCTGCTTAGAAGTGACCGAGTCAGAGATGACAGTTAGAACAGCGACTCCTAGAACAGCGCCACCAATATTCAAGAACATCTAGTCACTGTTAGTATAAGTTGGCGCAAGTGCGACGCTGGACGATGCTTACATTGTAGACCCCAGAGACAGTGCCTTGCTGCTCTGCCTTTGCCGTGGCGACAACCTTGATATTGCCGACAAAATAAATTGTACCAACACCAGCAATGTATAAAATTTCACCTGGCAGGCACAGTCGCCAGTAGTCTCCTCCGTCAGCCATAGCCGCCAGGAGCGCAAGCCCACCAGCGCATACCGGCCAGCTGATGAGAAGCAGGGTGCGGGCTTGGACGTGCTGAATTGCGATAGGGATGACAAAATTGACACACATAGCTGTGATGCCTAGGGGAAGGAATCGAAGCGCTGTGGATAACGGAGAGAAGCCAAAACCTGTTTTCAGAATGTCAGTTAATGCACGCCCATAATACGCCCTGGTACTGACTTTGAAGCTCCAGGGTCAGCAAGTAATTGCTTCCCTGCCAGATTGCATACGTCAACGCAGCCATAAGGCAGGCAAGCATCTTTATGCGATCGTTCCACAAGTACCGAGGCAAGATGGGGTCCGCGGAGAATCTGAGCTGTACAAAAGCGAAAGCAGCAAGCAAGACCACAGACACGACAAGCGTCGCAATTACATCTGCTTTGTCCCAGCCATGCACATTGCCAGTAGTGAGACCATACACCAGCAAGATCAGAGCAACAATAGACAAGCATGTCCCAGCAGGATCCAAGCGCGTGACAAGATCCGACCAAATTATTCGGCCATTGCCGTCTTTGGCGGGGCTCGCAGGGGCGCCAGGGAGGTTGTCGGTGAATAGGAAAACAAGCGCAACAAGCTCAAGAGCACCTTCGATGATGAGAGATAGCCAAAAAATCTAGACGTAAGTTGTGAGCTTGCGCCGAGTAGGGTTCGTACTCCATAGGGACTTACCCATCGCCATGTTACCAATGAGGTGAAGAGGCCACCGAAAATCGGCCCGAAGCTATAGCAAGGATGAGTTTATCAGTTTGACGAACAATTGCATAAAACGGAATTGATGAGACTCACACAAAACCGCTGGACCCAGAAGCACCCCAGACGCCGAATGCGCGAACGCGAGACGTTGGATCCTCAAAAGACAGAGCGACCATGGACTGTGCCGCTGGAATGGTGAAAGCCGCAGCGATACCTTGAAGTGCTCTTCCTACGACGAGAGCAATCTTGTCGTTGACAAGAGCACAAAGGAGCGTGCTGCCATTAAAGAGAGTCATTCCCGCCACCAGGGTGACCCTCTGCCCGAAGATGTCGCCAACACGACCGCCGACCATTAAAAATCCACCAAACTACTTACTGTTAGCAATTGGTGGCAGGATGCAAAAGAGGAGTAAAGCTTATGACCAACAGTAAGAGCATACGCAGTCAGGATCCATTGCAATGAGCCTTCGTCATAGCCGAGATCTTTCTGAATGGTCGGCAAGGCAATATTGGCCATGCCTAGATTGGCAATGTCGATAAAAAACACGAGGCACCTTGGACATGTGAGCAGAAACAACGATGCAGATGGGCAATGATCAAGCATACACGATTGCTAGCGTAGCTACCGCGGCCCCTTTCCCGACCGACTTGGTCGCCATGATGATTCCACAGAGGGATGTACGTGTCTCTATAAAAGAGCACGACCGCTTTACCAGTGAAGCAATCTACACTACCAGCCACAGGAAGCTTGGAGAAACGAAGAGATCGAAATTTGAAGAAGAGCTTCTCCAGAAGAAATGATCAGAATCAAATAACTGCTTTACAGTGGAAACGAAAGACAAAGTGCCACGGACGGCTTATGACGGCTTTGACTGACTAGGCAGAGTAATGGTTGCGTGTTTGGGTATAGCGGGCGCAGTTGAATGCATGCAGGGTGAAAATTTGTGAGGCTGATCCTTGCCCGGCGGCAACTATTATGTCCAGATTATAATAATCAGCGCACTATTAATGCATCGAACCCGGAAGATGGGGTCTGGAAGCCGAAGATTTTTCTCTCCTTTTACAGAAAAAAAAAAGTACTTTGCTAGAAGACGAGTATGTTGTGGCCCGCTTACTGGTAGCCGGCGCAAGGCTGGGGCGTTACATGCCGCATCTCCATTCGTATGCGGCCGAGCAACTGGTAATACGGGCCCGTACTAGAGGCCCCTGCCGAAATATGCATAAGTGCAAAAACTTTTGTCTATATTGAGGTCTGGGTCCTGTCAGGTGCCGAGTGACGACAATCTTTTCGAGGCACATTTAACATCGCGTACGGTAGCCGAGTTCAGCAACAACGCCACAAAACGCAGTTTCAAAGTGAGCGCATAAAAACGAGTAGGAATAAACGAACGGAAAAAAAGATAAACACGTTTTCCTGAGACAGTCTTGTAAATATGCTCTGAAATAACCTGCTTTGCGTTGCCTGCCGCACACTATGCCCTGAAAGGTCCACAAGGCGTGCCAGCCCGTCAGAAATAAGGCTTCGGATCCTCTCCGCAAATTACAATGCCGAGGACCTGTCAAACGAATATTTCCGCGCTAGCATAATTGAACGAACAAGGCGTATATAGAATCATCCAAGCTGTCGTGTGAAGCACTTGTTTTGCGCAGGGTCATGTCTGCATAGTCGGTCTCGCCACTTTCTGTAACAGCAGCGGGCCCAAAAAGTCCACATGCTGGATGAACTGCTCATCGATAACGGCAATGATCTAATTCGGGATAGCCTTATAATGGAGATAAAAAGAAGTTCCCTGAGCCGCTTTAAGCCATAACATTAGGTAAATGTAAATGTCACCGACAAATGTGGCCTCGGTATGAGAAGCGGTGGTCAGACATAGGTCTGTCTACAGTAGTAGGATTGGACAGATAACTTTAGCTCATCTATCGTACTTGATGAATCATCTTTATTACCCTCGAATCTCCTGCTTTCTTCTATTTCTCTTGTTCTTGATTCTCTTGGATTCACGATAACTCAGTCAGCCGCCCTCGTTGTCATTTTGCACACGCCTAAAGGCTGGAACACAATACATCCACTGTACATCGACTGGAAGCCCTCTCTGCGCAAAATAGCCGCCAATATGGGCCTGTATAACGATGTTATGTGTCTCATCTCTGGGCCGGCGCAGGCCGGCCAACCTGCCCCTCACGATTCGCAGACACACATGCGAGATGCCGTTGGCCAAGCAGTATATCCTTTGACAAAAAGCCAAGAAGGAATGTGGATTGACTATCAAGTCAATCCCTTGGGAACAAAATACAACCTTACTCTTGAATGGGACCTCCGAGCGCGAGACGGCCCGCTGCCCGCCGTGTCAGACATTGTTGATGGTAAGCATTTGCCGGCGAGGAAGCCTGAAGAACACTGAGAAACAAAGCTAACAGAACAAAACTACAAAGTTATCAACGAATTGACGACAAGACACGCTACTCTCCGCTGTCGTATCAAGCTTGTGCAGAACAAGCCCCATGTCGTCGAATACCGTGCCGGCTCGGTCGATCCTGAAATCCGACTTGTTCAACGCAGCAAAAACACAATTTCCCAATCAACAGTCACAGAAATCCTGCACCGGCCGATTCTCCTAGATAGAGAGCTCCCAGCGCGCTGGGTCATACTTCAGGACCCCGACACATTTCGAGTGTATGTGGTCGGGCACCACATCGTGGTCGATGGACAATCCATGAGCATCTTATCGCAAGAGTTCCTGGCGCTTCTCGAGTCACCAACTTCAGAATTGCCTCCGACCACATCTTTCAGAGATATGCATATGATGGAGGTGAGTTGCATAGTTGGGAACAACTGAAAATAGTGCGGTTGATACGTATGCTGACTGTCGATGCGCAGCAAGCCTGGATGGACACCGAGGCGTATGATGTCGCAAAGAAGACACTGCTCAATCAGATCAAAGACATGAATCAAAGTCGGTGGCCAGAACACCTATTACCACCGCAATCTCAGCTCAGTACCGACACGGCCTATCGATCTATAGACTCCTGGGCGTCATTTCGCAAATCGGTGAGTGCCCTCGACAAGAGTAGTATTTCTTTCAATAGCAAACTCTGACTGTACTTTTAGGAGCTAGATGAGTGGAGCCAAATGTACAAAACATCGTGGTTTCGCGTTGCCACCGCTCTGGTCAGCCTGCTCGTTGCCGACCGCACGCGTCCACCTCTGGGCAAAGAAGAAGTCTTGTCCGTAGGATTTGGCGGCCGTCCCCGCGAGATGAACTCTTCGTGCGTAGGTCAGTTTGCCAATGCTCTTCCGGTGAAGATGCCTCTGTGGCAGTCTCTCGAAACTGGCGACGGCACATTTCGCTCTCTTGTGTCAGCAATGGGAAAAAACCTCAGCGCTGTCAAGAAGGCAGAACTGTTCCCCGCTGTTGAGCTAGCCCGAGCGTCTCGGGAGTCTGGAGATGAATATCAGTCACCAAAAGTTGCCATTACATACTCGCCAAAGCTGGCCAAACCGGAATGTCGCCTGTTCCCGGTCGAGGGTTCGTGGGACCTTTTTGTCTGCTTCTTGGAGTATGAAGAGGACGTCAAACTTGGCGTGATATACGACCCTACTCTTTTTTCGTCTTCAGCAATCGGGGAAATGAAGACCCAGTGGGCACATCTGTCTGCCTTGAGCAAGATTGACGGCGTGAAGCTTCGAGAAATGCTACCGTGGCTACCGAAACACGTTTCTCTGCCAAGACTTGACCAAAACGAATCCTCCACGGAAAATCCCATGATTCACATCCATCAGTGGTTTGATGCTCATGCTGAGACAACCCCCGAGGCTCCCGCACTCTCCTCAAAAGAGCTTGGCACTCTGACATACGGAGAGCTGTACGCATCAACTGAGAAGAAGGCCCAATTTCTATTGCAACAGGGAGCTCAAAGCGACAGTCGAGTCATCATTCATCTTCAGCGAGGATTTCACACGCTTGAGTGGATGCTGGCTATTCTCAAGAGTGGTGCCGCGTTTGTCTATCTCGACATCGAGGCTCCTGCCAATCAGGTGGCTGCAGTTATTGAGAACTGTAAACCAACTGTCATAATCAACGAGGCAACGGTAGAAACCTACAATTTGATGGCTTTTCAGCTCAAGGCGAATAGCGATGAGGTTCGTCTTGCCAAGTACAGCACCACGGACCACGGCCTCGCCTACATGATCTATACCTCAGGATCAACTGGCAAACCGAAGGGCGTCATGGTTGAGCACAGCAACGTCGCTGGTTTCGTTGAAGCTGCTTCTGGCTATTACAAATGTGGTTACGGCTCCCGAGTCCTACAGCTGGCATCTTTCTCTTTTGACGCCTCTATTTTGGAGTGGACAACAGCGCTGTGCACTGGCGGCTGCTTGTGTTTTGCAGAGAACCCCAAGCACCTAGTGGGAGATTATCTAGCGGATGTCATTGACGACAACAGAGTGTCATTTATACAGATAACTCCGACCGCCCTCGAAACCCTTCCCGTTACTCGAGCGCTCCCCAGCTTGCAGCTTATTTCTGTGGGCGGAGAAGCAGTCTCCCGCGAGCTTCTAAAGAGGTGGCATGGCCGTATTGATCTGGTCAACGCCTATGGTCCCACAGAAGGCGCCGTTGCCGTTTCGTTCAACAAGATTGAGAGAAGTAATGCACCGCTGGCAGATCTCATCACGGTGGGACGTGCAAACTATGGCACCACAATTTGTATCTGCGCCGAAGGCTTTGGTGCCATTCTTGGAGCTGGTCGCGTTGGCGAGGTCTGCTTTTCTGGCAAGCAAGTAGCCCGTGGATACTCGGAACTTCCCGAGCAAACAGCGAAAAGCTTTGCCATCCATGGCGACACCGGAGACAGAATGTACCGAACGGGCGACAAAGGTCAAATGTTGCCGGACGGCTCAATCCTCATCATGGGTCGCATGGATCGAGAGCTGAAAGTAAGAGGCTTCCGTATTGCCCCAGAAGAGATTGAGGGTGCTATTTTTGATGCACAGGTTGGAGTCACTGAAGCTTCCGTTTTGACGTCCGAAGATGGAAGGGAAATGATAGCTCTCGTTACTCCCGAGTCCGTCTCGACCGAATCAATCCTTCGCAAATTGAGGACCTTATTGGCCCCATACAAAGTTCCTTCAAGAATTGTCAAGGTTGCGAGTCTTCCGAAAAACACTAGTGGAAAAACCGACCACGCTACAGTGCGACGAGAGAGAACTCAATTTTTGTCACGATCTATCCTGGTCACAGGGTCGTCGAGCTCGGGAGAGTGTTCTTCTGAGGAACACAGTGATAGCTCTCGGTCGAGCTCTAACGAAGATGACGAGAAAGCTATAGGAAAGATCTGGGCCAACATCCTTGGTCTAAGTGATATACCGGCATCTGACATCAACTTTTTCGACATTGGAGGTCACAGTCTTTTGGTGCCCAAGCTCCACAAGAGCTTGAAGGACACTTTCCCCAGCAAGCCCATCCGCCTTGTGGACCTGTTTCACCAATCTACGATAAAAAATCAAGTCGCTCTTTTCGGCAGCCCTACCACCAAGAGGATCAAGGCCAAGAAGACAAAGAAAGTGGTGATGGCGAACATTGAGCTCTCGCAACAGCGAAGAAGCCGGACTGCTACTCCAATTAGTAGCACCAGCAGCAGAGCAGCCAGCAAAAGACCATCACGCCACTCTACCACGACATCTGGGATTGTTTCTAGGCATTCGAGCCCAACTACTGCCGCGACATCTGTGACAGGAGAGGACGAGATTGAGCTTGATGGTGTCGCTATTGTAGGTCTTGCCGGCCGCTTTCCTGGTGCTAGAAATGCAGACGAGTTCTACAAGAATCTCATGCAAGGCTACTCGGGCATCAAGCCTGCCACCATCCCCGAACGAAAGACTCTTCCCGGAAACCTCTGGGTGCCGCACGCTGGAACTTTAGACAACATCGAAGACTTTGACCACAAATTTTGGCACCTATCCCGCGAAGAGGCCACAGAAATGGACCCTCAGCAACGATTGTTCCTCGAGGTTGCGTACGAGGCCTTGACAGACGCCGGTTACAATATGGACAATAGCAAAAACTCGGAATTCGGTGCCCGCGCTGGCCTTTTCGTCGGATGTGCCAACAACAGCTACCACCTCTATACGGAGTCTGTGGCCACGGATTCCTTCTTGAAGGAGAACCGTCCCATGATCGCCCCGTCAATCTCTGCTCGCACAGCATACCACCTCAACATCAGAGGACCAAACGCTACTATCCAGACCAACTGCGCTAGCAGTACTGTTGCGCTGTCCTTGGCCTTTGATTCCCTGCGCCTGGGACGCTGCGACATTGCAGTCGTCGGAGGAGTTTCTGTGCAGCTGTTCGAGGGAGGCTATGTGACTCAAGAGGGGCAAATATTCTCCTCCACTGGGGTGTGCCGTCCGTTTGACGCCCAAGCTAACGGCACCGTCCCGGCCGACGCCGTCACATGTGTGGTCCTGAAGCGCTACAGCACGGCGCTGTTGGACGAGACACCCATGTACGCCCGTATCCTTGGGACTGGTATTGGCTCTGACGGAGCCTTGGAAAAAGTCGGCTACCAGGTTCCTTCTCCCCGTGGCCAAGCGGAAATCATCAAGGCTGCCTGGGAGACCGCGGGTCGTGCACCATCTCGGCTACGATATGCAGAGATTCACGGCAGCGGCACTCCTATCGGAGATGCGTTGGAGTTGGAAGGTCTTGCTCTTGCCGTGCGAGAACTAGGAAGCCATCACCGATTTACCGTCGGATCGGTCAAGGGCAACATAGGTAATGCACAGCATGCATCTGGTCTTGTTTCGCTCATCAAGATTTGTAAGTCGATGCAGGCCGGCGTGATTCCATACACCAAGGGTCTGGAGAAACCCAATGCCATGATCAATCCGACTCTACCGATTGAACTCGCTATGAGCCCTACAAAACTCAGCATAGACGACCTCATCGCCGTATCAGCCTCTGGCTGGGGCGGTGTTGACTCGCATGTGGTCTTGGGCTTTCCTCAACAAGGCCTGCTCAAGCAATCTACCATCGTCGTGCCCGAGGGTCAGTTTGTCCGTGAAGCTCTCCAGGCCCCGAGGCTACAGGGCTGCGCTATGCCCAAGGTTCAGTCCTCGGCTATGATCACTAAGAAGGAGAAGGTCGATGAAGTTATTGGTGCGTTTGTTCGGGCTGCGTCAGAGATTCTTGACACTGATGTCGAATCTCATAGCAATCTAAAGGACTTGGGTCTCTCGAGCGTGCAATATGTGACGTTGATCGGTTCTGTGGCTGAAACTTTGTCAGGACCCAACATTGGGTGAGTAGAGGTAGCCTCTGTCCAGAACAATGAGCAAGTGATACTAATCTGGAGACAGGGCCATCGCATTTGTGTCTCCTATTTTGTCGCCTGCTTCGCTGGCCGAGGTGTTCATCTCCAGAGTATCTCAGCAGGGTTTGCATCAGAGAACAACTACGACGGCACCACAACTGAATGAAATCCGCCAGGGAAACAAAGACTCTCTTTGCATCTTCATCGCAGGTTCAGGCGGCCTTCTTACAGGCGCAGCTCCGCTTCTCGCGGATCTTCATATCGAAGCCACTGTTCTGGCGCTGGAACACGCACATGTGGAGCTAAGTGAAGTCTTTATCGATGCTTGCACTGAAGTTGTGACATCTGCACTGGAGCCCCAGATCAAGGAGGTTGTTTTCGTCGGTGTCTCGATGGGAGGACTGCTAGCCCCGAACCTGGCCCACGAGACACTGAAGACCACTGCAGTCGAGCAAGTGAAGATAGTACTGCTTGACAGCCCTCCGCCAGCGGCTGAGCCAGTACAATTACTGGATTGTGCCAAGATGGAAGCAGTCTATATCGGTGCCGAGGACGGACAGCTAGGCTCCGTTCAGAGTGTGGAACAGCTTTGGGCAAATGTGCTGCCCAAGATTACCTTTCGGAGATTGAAGTGCAGCCATTTCGATATCTGGGGAAAGTCACATGCTAAAAAGACGGCGACTATCATTTCGGACTTTTTGCAGTAGAGTTACCTATTAATTATTGTCATAGTATTGAAACTAGAATTTGTATAGAAGATCTGAAAGATCGCTGAGTCACTGCGGCGGACCGTCCGCTGAGGGTCAGCTGCGATATCATTATGTCATTGTAGTTCCTGGTATACTATTTGGACTTCGATGTCACTTTTTGAACGCAAGGAAGCCACACTAAGGCTACCGGATGAAGCGACTTCAGCTGCCGGTTCACGCGCATATGAAAAACCCTTATTCAAGTTTCCAAGTGCGAATCCGCCAATCTCCGTCGAGACAAAGTAGCATGTTCTGCTCTTCAAGAAATACCTCTGCACTCGAGAGCGTAGCCAGCCGCTGCAATTCCGGCGGCCGCTGGAACCTCCACTTCCAATTGCGCTGTCTGTCCCAGACAAAAACCGTGTGGTCAGTCAGTCGGACAAGAAGCTTACTGCCCTTTCGATCAAGCCACTTCAGGCTCGTGATCTCGCAAAAGTCGTCGCGCAGACCACCGTCGCTGTACACCTTGATGACTTCTGTGGTATTATTCGAGGCAGTATCCCACAGGATGACAGAGCGATTGACGACAAGCGCAATTAGATCGCCGGCGGGAGACCATGCGAGTGGTGTAGACCAGCCTCCGAGTCCCGACATCTCAGCTTGCAGAATGATATTGCCGGTCGCAACGCTGTAAGTTGCGATGTGTGGCGCACCGTTCCGGCTGGTGCCAGCAAACACAATCTGTTCTCCGTTGGGCGAAAAGTCCCCCATCCAGTTTTGTCCGTCAGCGGCTTGAATGTTGTGAGTGCATTCACCTGTCGTGGCGTTCCAGATTCGACAGCTGGCGTCCCAGGATGCCGATGCTATGACGTTGGGGTCGGTGGGTGACCACGAAGCCCACTTGATGGAGTCTTGGTGGCCTTTGAGCCGGCAAACTTCAGAGAGAGGATTCGAAAGCGAGCGAATGACGAGCTGCGGGAGCCAGTCGCTTGGCCTTGACCAGCCCTGGGTCGTTATGCTTCGATCTGAATGCACGAACCGACTCCCGTCGCAGCGCAGAGCGTTTGCGCTTCCCGAGAGGAATCTGCCTTCGAACTGTATACAATTGTCTGCGTCACCCAAAAGCTTTCCATCCCCATCGAGATACCATGCAATTATCACGCCGTCGGCGCCTGCGGGCTCGGAGTCTTGGGAAAGAACCATGTAGTGGGCGTGCTTGGCGTGGTCGTCGGGCATTCTCCAAACGTGAATAGCTCGAACCGTCTCTTCGTGTCCATGAAACTCGGCCGTCAATACTTTTGACTCGACGGCGTAGATTCTGATGACGGAGTTGGTTGCCACCGCCATGAATTCCCCATCTGGACTTACTGTCAGCTCTGCGCTCGACTTCTCAGCCAGTTCTGACATGGGATCGTCGTTATCAAGCTCGAATACATCCTGCTCGTCTCCCCAAAGTTGAGGGCCGCCGTTGGCTGAGGGAGCCCATGAAGCTGCTACGTCGTCGCGACCGAACTCTCTATCGAGCTTCAATTCATAGGTTTCGATGAACCGGTCAAAGTCGATATACTCTTCCGACATGGCGCTGGTATTTCCGCTGGCACTAGGCAGGTCGAAGGTGGCAATGGGAGTTGAAACTCTGTTTGCATGCCACTGTAATGTGACCACTCAGCCCCAATAATGGATGCACAAATTAAAAAGGAAGAGGCGGGGTTGGGCAGCGCCCGCCCGCTGGTCTACAAAGTAACTTCAGTAAGACAGTGAAGTAGCATGGCCCGGACAATGTGACACCCGCGCGTTGTAAGCAGTAGATTGACTGACAAAAAATGTGTTAATACAAGCGAATCAGAGCCAAAGAATATCAGCGTCAGAGCTGACGACTGAAATTTGACGACATCATCATGTCTTAGGTATTCCATCCACAAGAGGTCTACAGTCTGCAATGAATAAATTCGGCTGACTACGTTCTGAATGCATGCCAAAGCCTGATATGAGTCATTTACGCTTTGATTCATTGATGTGTAAAGTCTGGTGCCTGTTTAAGTAACAAGTGCTGTCTTTCTTGCCTAGCGTGTGACTCCATCCACATTTGTTTTCTCTCTTCCTTCATACCCCTCTGTTCTGTTATTTTCTCATAGGCTGATGATCTCTCCTCACGTCTAAGCCAAAAGGTAATGGGGGTTGCAGTACGTACGCACCTAGCTTCTCTTCTTGCGTCAATACACCCGGTTTTTGTCAACAGCGTGGTCCTCTGCTGTTTTGTATCGGGGAGGATTCCGTTGAGCGTATGGCGGCCGCGTTGGTAGAAGCCCGTCCACCAGTATATCGAAGTCACTATTGCCGTGACTGCGCAACAGCTGAGGCGCAGTGCTTTCTGCGTTGCTGTGACCAAAACGCTCGACTCATTGATCTACCCGCTTAGTTGCCAATCCTATAATAAAACAAACGAGGCCAGCAGAAATAGCTTTATGGGGGAAAATTCATGTGGCACATGGAGCCCAGGTCAGTCAGTCCGCTCCAGCTGATCGCGCAGTTGTTACTGAGACTTGCGATACGGTACTCCAGGTTGGACGGGAAATATCCGAGCTGAGTCTCTGAAGTGCCATGCTCTACCTGATTTAACTCTATTCGAGGATCATCTTGCCTCTTCTCTCCATTGTCCATCACCATGCAGGTTCATTCAGTATTGAGGCATCAGAGACTGGCTGTGGCTGTGCTGTCAGCGTCGCATTGGCTGACGATGTCCCCCATTGCCTGCGGTCTGCTGCACTCGGTCCGGGCTTGTCAATTAACCTAAATTCGTAGATTCCAGCTGCGCCAGCTGCGGGAGCCGTCGTGATCTGGAATATAGCGTATTGCACCGCGTGTCTTGAAGGCAACGAATGTGACTGCAATGTCACGGCGGCTTATCACATGTTCAGCCCGCCACAAATATCTTGCTGCATGAACAGTAAGAACAGTTCGGCCTCCTTAAGGTTGTTGTAACGTGCGGCAAGACGCAACTGCCGACAGCCATCTTTCAAAGCGGAGAAATGGGGACATGGCCATGGGCCACATGAACCTACTTGCATTCACTTTCGCCGACGTTCCAGTAGCGTAACGGTCCCGGCGGGGTACATTAGCATAGTATATATGAAGGTAGGAAGAAACGGCCCGCAGGTGGTGTCATAACTGAGGGCGGATCTGTCTCGGCCGGTCTGTGCCGGCTAGCCCAAGGTCAAATGCAGGCAAGTAAGCCGATTAGCCGTTTATGAACGAACAGGTCATTGTCCGACCAATCTGTCATTTTCGTCACTCGACGGGGAAAGACAGCTTCAAGGAAATTTTAATTAAGCCATTAAACAAGGGGACGTGACTCATGCTTACGTCCAATGACAATATTCCCTGCGCTGTTGCTGCTAAAAGCAGTCGCCAAAGTGACTGTGGTCGCCGCCGACCCGAACGCTGAATATGAGCAGCGACTACACCAGTGCGAATGTGACAAGATTCCGGACACGATGTGAGTACTCAGAACATGCCCTGCAATAAACTATGTGGAGTTCAAGGCTTTAGCAAGAAATCTGTTCCAGGCTTCGATCTACAGCCGCTCAAAACGGCGCTCAAGCTCAAAGGACTCTGCTTCGAAACATGAGACTTCGCATAACGCATGAACAGCGTGTGGTGAGCAAGTACGAATAGTGATGTACTCCAATAATGCAGTCTTGACTGATATGACTAGTGCTGACCCGCGGCATTTTGCCGAACCCAATACTGCCTGACCGCGTCGTGCATATGCAATAAATTGCGGCACAAACGGATGTGATGGGTAGATCTAGACCGGCTCGGATAAATTGAGCCGGGAGAGAATACGACTGTCGTTTGATAGAAGCGCACTCTTTCTTCAATCTAACAGTAGCTACTGCACCACAGCAAGGTGGATGAAAACATCGCCGACAAGAAGCTGACGCAAGAGAATGTTGAACAAGGCATGACGCTAAGCCTTACAGGTACCTTTGTCTCGAAGAAGTCAGTCGCGAGTTTAGGAAAGTCGTTCGAGCTGTGTCTACTGCGTGTTCCGTGTTCCCTCTTGGGTTCTGGCGACTGAGTGTGAGGACCAGGGAACTGGAGGACAAATTCTGCACCAGTATAAGTAACCTATTAAATCCATCTTCAATTCCCTTTGAACTTCCCTTTTCTATCCATCATCACAAACTAGAATTCAAAATCAGCCGTGCAACTTCAAAACTGGCCATGTCGACATTCACCATGAAACTTACATCTGTCCTAGCTGGAGTCAGCGCCACAATGGCAGCTCCCGCATCGACTGACTCGAGCAACCTATTGGCCGTCATGGGACAAGATGTCCTTGACGTGCAAAGTTACTCCGCCTTTGCCAACTGCGTGCAAGGCCTGGACTCTGATTACAAGGCATACGCCGATGAGGGTGTTCTGGTAGTCATCCCCTCGACCAGTCGTGCGATTGACATCAATACTACGGACAAGGAGCTTTGGAACTGTATCGAGTCCTCTTCAGGCACCGTTTCTCTCGCGACTGAGTCCAGCGAGTTCCACGACCAGGCCCACGAAGCAAGCACCGATGTCAAGTCCATTCAACACACGGATGCCGTGAACATGGGAATTACAGGGCAGACAGTAGTTGATCATGTTCCTGCCAAACGGAACACATTGGAGAGTCGCGACGCCGCCTACTACAACGTCCACCATTCCGATGAAAAGACCTGCAAGGGTGACTTCAACCACTACTACCTCAAGACATGCAACAGCTTCGCGAGTGCCTATTCCTCCACATTGGCGGACAACTTGGACGCGGCTAAGCATTTGAGGTATACCATTTGGCCGCATCACTCGTGCGAAAAGGGAAACCAGAGAACCATTAGTATCAACCCGCATTCGTCCAGCTCTTGTCAGGTCAGGACCACCTATTCATGGAACGGAGTCTATGCTTAGCTGTCTTTGGATGTAGCCTGAGGTTGCAAATTCCGCGGTCATTAGACAATGCAGAATTACATTGCTGTGTATGTGGCTCTACAGCTAGCAGACGACACAGAGTCAATTTATACATAAATACCTAGCTCTATAATGTCAGTCATCATGATTGCAAGATAAATCAGACTTAATATTGCAGTCAAATCTATTCGGCAAATAATTTCAATCATGTATGCCTGATCCCGATTAATTCCGTCAAATTCATGACCTAATTCTTTTGCAAGAAAGACCGTTTGGATCACTGCGAGACTAAAGCGTACATGGTGCAAGGCTGCGGCCGTGTCAAGGATGGCTATGCGTACAGTGCAGCAGGGTTTTCAACGTCGGCCGGTCGCGTGAGAGAATGCACGAAATGTAGTGGTATGCATCTTAGTCCCTGCTCTGCTTGCCACTGCCCAGGAGGACAGCTATACAGGGCTTCACATTCTTTGAGGATGTAGAATATTGAAGTCTGTAGCACATTGACTAACGTCGAAATCACGATCAATGTAAATGGTGGAAATTTTGCGGAGTAGCTGTCATAAGTAAAAACAAAAATGTAGTTTCGATGATTTAATTTCCCACAACTAGCAAGTAATTACCCAAAGAATCTTAGATGAGAATTGAATTGAAGACGAGTAAGGGGCCTTGGGAGACTTTAAAGCCACGTTGTAGGGTAGCCGTCTCTTGCAAAGGTGAAAAAAATGTACCTTCACGGCACCGATGACAGAAGCCGCTAGTGACCTGGTCGTCACTTGGCCCAAAGAATCCTGGGCCACCCCCACCACACTCAGTGTCTCTCACATTATTGTCCAGCCGATATTCATCTGCGTGCGCTGATTGCTGCCCGAATACTTGGACTTTTCGTTTGAAATGATACAGAGATTAGGCTATTGAGCAGCTTTGAAGGCAACGCCGGCGTTGGGCTGGCTCTACCATCGCAGCAGACGATGACGTCGGTCGAGACACCCAAGCGACGCAATGGCAACAGATGACAATGCGTCGACCGGTAGCCCCAACCAGGAAGCGCGCTACGACTCGGCCGATTCGAAGCCACATACCGGACAGGCGACTACAGCGGTGACGACTGTCGATATCCAGACGCTGTCCTTCCCTGATGGATCACGAGGCACATTCCAAACGCCAGGACCAGGGTCTGGCTCGCCGCCAGTGTCTGGCGGCTATGACTCTCCTGGCTACAAGGCAAGCCAGTCGGGAGGCGATGGGGACGACGGTGCAAGCGTCATGAGCTTTGCGCCGACAATGCGACCGACTGGCGACATTGCGAGCCTATTTGTCGGTGATTTCAGCAAGCGGAGTATCGCGTGGAACATGCTGCGCTCGCAGGCACCCTCTGTTCGACCGTTTGAAACGAGCCGCAACCGAAATGGCGACACGCTGGCCGAGTTCGAAGGAGAGTTTGATCTCATACCGACCGAAGCAACAGACAACGTTGACGATGCTTCGCGAGTGGCCATGTGGAAAGCAAAGCGCAAGCACTACATGATTCTCTCGTCCGCCGGAAAGCCCATTTGGAGCCGTCACGGGGACTTGATGCTCATCAACTCTTCGATCGGAGTGATGCAGACCATCATTTCCTTCTACGAGAGCGCCAAGAGCCCATTGCTAGGATTTACCGCTGGGGATGCCAGATTCGTGGTGCTTACCCGCGGCCCGCTCTACTTTGTGGCTGTAAGTAAACTCGGCGAAAGCGACTCGCAGCTACGCGCGCAACTCGATGCGCTTTATATGCAAATCCTTTCCACACTCACGCTGCCAATCCTAAAGAGGATCTTTGTTCATCGGCCATCGTCAGATCTGAGCAAGCCACTCCAGGGCACCGAAATGCTGCTCTCCTCACTCGCGGACACGTTTACGAGAGGCTCGCCGACGACATTATTGGGGTCGCTCGAGTGCCTCAAGATCCGCAAATCGCAGCGTCACTCTATCAACAATACGTTTCTGAAGCTGCGCTCGGACAAGCTTTTATATGGCCTCATTATTGCTGGCGGGAAACTTGTCAACGTCATCCGCCCGCGACGACACTCGCTACATCCGAGCGATCTCCAGCTCATATTCAACATGCTATTCGAGTCGGACGGCATTAAAGGCGGAGGTGGCGAAAATTGGGTGCCACTGTGCTTGCCTGCCTTCAACAACGAGGGCTACCTGTACATGTATGTCAGCTTCTTCGAAGACGATGATGAGGCAACACGAAAAGGATCAGCAGAGGGCGACGCGCAGGCAACCCCTGTCAATCAGCGAATCGCCATGGTGCTGATCAGCACCGACAAGGAGAGCTTCTTTGGCCTCAAGAAGATGCGCGACGACGTGGCCCAGCAGCTGGCGAAGAACGGAAGCCTGGCCGTGATCCGGAGCGCCGTGCGGGCTGGGCGACCGCAGATTGCCCAGATCGTGCCGGGGAACCCAATGAGCCACTTTCTGTACAAGTCCAAAGCCAATGTGCAATTTTGCATGGCTGCTCTGGAGCCGCCTTTTGACGCCATCGCCGACCGCCGTCGGCTTATGAGCCTGTACCACGAGATGCACGCTGCTGTGCACGCCAAACACGTGCATCTCAAAATCCTGCACAACACGAGCGAAGATTCCACGTCACTCGCGTGGGTCACCCCCGTCTTCGAGCTCTACTGCGTGGGAGGACCAAACATGTCGCGCGCGACCATGGGACAGGGAGCCAACAAGATTATTCAGTGGGCCAAGAAGGAAGAGCAGCGGCTGTTCATCATCGGAGGCGGTGTCTTTTGATTGCCGTCAGAGTAGAAGGCCGGAGCTAAACAAGTGAAGTACCAACTCCTGAGCGTAGCTCAACCACTTTTAGTATATACAAAGAATAAAAGAAAACGCCAAGCCTGGAGCGCTAGTGTGAGCGACGCATCTGCTGCTGCTCACGGGGGTACCCGCCCAATCATTAAAATAGAAATAAATCGTCCATACATCTTCAGCCCATTACTCGTTCCAAAATAAAGAACATCATCGTCATCTTCTGCCATGTTTCAAGCGTAATTCACCGAGGCGTATCCGTGGTGGAAGCGCCGGCTGAGTAGTCCACCTTTTGGAATGACCTCTCGGTCGGTTCGTCGGGCGACGTAGGACGGCTCTTGAAGATGAGGGATCTCCTGGCCCAGCCCTTGACGCGATCATTGACGCTGGATTTGCGCTGTGTTCTTTGTTGGCTCCAGGGGAACTCGCGCCACTGCTCCGTGGGCGACGACGACGACGACGACGACGACGAGGACGACTGCTCCGGGAACGAGGGTGTGCGCATGGAGCTGCGAGGCGAGATGCGTCGGATCGAGTCGTCGAGGCTGGAGCGCTGCTGGGAGGATTCCGAAAAGGACCCCGATGATGATGATGAAGAAGAAAAAGAAGCGACGGTGCTGAGAGAGGCGTTCATAATGGCTTCGGAAAAGGGAGCGTCAAAATCCTCGTGGAAACGTGGGCCGCGCGGGCCGGGATAGTCTGAGAGTCGCCTGGGCGGCATTGCGATGTGAAATTTTGGCTTTGTAGACATGCTTTTTAGAGTTTCTTTCGTTTGGTTGGGTATGGTATTGGTCGTTGGGGGTGTTGTTTCTGTTATCGAAGGTTGGGGAACGATATTAGATGAGGCGTCGGCCGGGGGCGGGAGGGAAGCGACGACATATACTCCGTAGCGAGCGCACGGTTATGGAGGAGATCGTGTTGACTCGAGCACGGCGTTGTGACAATGACGGTGACACACCGAGGGTTACAGCTTTTAAAACAGAGAGCCGGTCACGCAGCAGAGAGCAGCGTCCCTGCTGCATGTGTGGAGTTGCAGGGTCCTTTCTGATGCTACCCACACCAGTTTCTGCGACAGAAACTGCAGCGACAGGGGCAAGGTCTAGAAAGACGAAAAGACGAGCTAAACCTTGGACTGTGTGGCGCTCACTAGCAAATGCCCTACTGTTCATTGCTTTCGCCAGGGAATAATTGGCGGCGCTAACCAAAAGCCAAGGCAGTGACAGAGTGGTGGATAGATGGCTTTAATTAGCCCTGCAGAGCAGACAGGGTGAGTCCAGACTCATGTGCTCGTCGACTTGGAGACGACGACACACTTCCAGGCAGTGGGTCGCTGGAAATTACACCAAAATAAAAAAACGGTTCATCTTCTAGCGCAGTTTTTGGTGGGCAATTTTGCAGTCGCTAACCCCAGAACTCGACGTGGCGTCTGCCGATCGTCCTGCTGCAAGGTCCGCGAGGGCCAGGCCTTGTCGATAGAGTTTGGGCCTTGAAAATGCTACACGGGCCTAGTCAGGGGCTGATGATGTCTTGTGATATGCAGTCGGGCTGGGGGGAGACAGAGAGAGAGGCGAAAGGGAGAGGGAAAAAAAAAGGACGAGAACAGAGACGAGATTACAACGTCTTTTGTTTTTGGTGAGACCCTGGGCCAGCAAAAACCTGCAATGCAGCTTGTGTCTCGCAGAGTGTGACAACCACTGCCGCTAGGTACATCTCTGTGGCCCACCGTCATTTCGGCTCACGACGGCCAGAGGCTTGACTTGGGCCCCATTCGCACGTGAGCGGTCGGGCTCACAAGCCGAAGGCGAGCACAGTGGCCCTGTTGTAACGGCGAGTGAAAGGGGAAGGCAATGGGGGAAAAGAGATCGACGGACTGCAAAAGTAGGCAAGAATACGAACAGGGCCTCAGGCTCCTGTGTTTGCAGCGCTCAGGCGTTGAACATCTGGTTGCACTACCAATCTGCATGCCAGCTGCCAGCTGCCAGCTACCAACTGCTGGCCCAAACACCAGGTAAATAATTGGCAATGCCAAACCAAGACCGGCAGCTGGCACCGTTGTGTCTTGTCTGGTGTGCGTGCATGTGACTCGTCGCTTCATATGCGCCTCCATCACAAACGCCGACACCGTCTGGTCTACTCTGCACCAACAACACCATACAAACCTAGCGAGCTACAGTCACCAGGATCGACGGATATAGCGACAACCCGGTTTCCCGCCTGCATTCGCCTAGCCTCGTCTCCCACAACCGCACCTTCGTAGTCTCCGTGCTAATTATGCCCGCTTTCACCTCGATCCTCACGCTCTTGCCAACCAGAAAACAATGCCGCCAAGTAAACGACCACATAGGCAGGCAGGCAGGCGGCGGCCTGCTGCCATCTTGGAACTCCTCGGGCCAATCTTGTTCGCGTCTTAGGTCCTTTGCATGTTTCCCCTTCCGCGCCCTGGCGGACGACGTAATGCACATCTTGCTCCGATATACTTGAAAACTTGCTCTTGCTACAAACGATTGCTCTCCAGAGGCACCAATTTTCATCTCACCCGGGCTGACGACCCTGCTTCCTGCTTTTGTGATTCGAATTATTCTTCATCATTACCAGCTTTCGCATACACTCTTATACTCCGTTTGCTGCAGCTAGCTGCCAGGCCGGCCTGTCAATAGTCCTCGCAGCAGAGCGAATATGGCTCAACCCCACAGGAGTCTTGGTCTTCAATCTAGTGGCACAGCACATCAAAACTTCATCTCAAGATCTCTTCGGCCTCAAGACTTGGATCGAGAGCCGTCACGATGGCCTCTTCAAACTGTAGACGATAACGTGGCAGCCTCCCGTTGCTTTACCGGATCCCAAGCACGAACGAAAGCGTCACACGAGCCAGAGCACTTTGGACATCACTCTTCTGTCGTCGATAGAAACTATCACTCTACATACCATGCACCTCTTCGGCCAAGGCGTGGCCTTGATGACCCTCCTTTTTCAAAAGACCCGACTTCGCGCAGCCTCGAGGAGGACCAGCTGGCCCATGAACGTAGGATCCGATCTTACAGGGACACAACGTCTGAAATTATATCATTGTACGCGTCTAGAAATACAATGAATCAAAATTCAACGCCGGTTCGACACGAGGACGATGCTTTCTCGACAGCCTCCCACTCAAGGTATCCCGCTAGTCAACGCCACGCGCAGTCCGGTAGTACGCATCTTCGAAATGCATCTTGGCAAAAGTCAAGAACTCCTGGACCTTATCCTACGCGGCTCAGACGTCCCGGCACTGGTATCACCTCTCCCACCATGACAGAGGCTCGCGGGAGGGAGTACGGCAAAGCGGCCGAGGGCGAACGTGGCCGTCATGTATGTTCCATTCTCGGCGATGACGTTGCTGATATATGCTGAAATCGAGACAGAGAATACCACATAATCTTCATAGAACCTCGCTTGCTAACAACCAAAGACGAGCCCCTCCGTTGTCTCTCCGTGCTGAGATGAACAAGTCATCCAGCTCACTGCCATCTAGATCTTCGCCTGGTCCAAACCACTACTTTGCAGCATCGGGCCGCGCTAGAACGCCGAGTTCCACTGTGTCTTGGGCATCAAGGCCCTCTGATAGGTATTATATGGGCTCAACCGACCAGAGCAGTAGATCTGCAAGCTTGACATCAATTGTCGAGATGTATCAGCGGCCAATGACATCAAGCAGCACTTGCCCAGCCATGCGACCTATCGGCACCCTCTACTATGATTACACTGAGGAATTCCACGACCCGAGTCTTGAGGTCACCCATCAACCAGACATGCCAATTTCCCCAGTCCCTCACAGAGCCGGTGGCGGCGCAAAACCGACCATCCTGCAGCAAGATATGGAATTAAAGATGCACGGTGCCATTCACAGTCCTTTGGTCCCTAGTCCCGCTCATCTTACCCATCAACGGGCCCATGATCGAGCAAACAGCAGCATAGATGAATCATTTGACTCTTACCTTCAAGGTAGTCGCGACGACTCCATTGAGGAAATCGAACGGGCGATCGCGAATGCAATTTCCAGTGCAGCGGCAGACAAGCTGATGGCCGCCTCGGAACATTTAAATACCTACAAGGATGCTCTCCGAAGCAGAAGGTCAGAGAACGAGACCAATTCGACCAATGGCCCCAATTTATCTCGCCGCCTGCCTGCCACAGAAAGACAATACGGCTTAAGGACGGCAGCTTCGAATAATGAAATGAATAACAGCACTAGACGAACTTCCCAGTTGAGTCTCAATAAAAACGCCATGGCGCTGGATCCAGCATTCGCAGACTTTACTTCCCTGCTGTCCTCCTTCGAGAGATTGGCAAAGTCACCCTTCTCAAGGCTTAGCGACGAAGATGATGTCGATGAGCGACATAGCAGAAGAAGCAGCAAGCTATCGACTATGGAAACGCTTGATGAGATCGAAGCCACGGAGAATCGGTACCTGAAGCGCCATTGTCATAACATGGCTACCGCCCGGGCTGGGTCTCCAGCGCTCAGCACTAGCGGATCTTTGGCCGAGCATCCTTTATCGTTGGGTGAGGATATAACATTTCTCACACCTGAGCCTCTCTCTCCTCATAGTAAAAGGAAAGACCAGCCCGAGTTGCACCAGAGATTCATGAAAGCCCTGCCACCTCTTCCGGCGGAGATACCGGCCCTGCATCACACTCGCAATGTTCACGGCTCGACCGACAAACAAAGAAAAATTGACTCTGCCATCTCTCAGGTTCGGTCACTATCTCTCAGGAGTCACTTGTCGCGCTCAGGTAGCCCTGGGAAGTTGAAGTTACGAAGTCGCCCGCCCTCCTCATTTGGAGACATCGACCATGCGATTGTATCGAATGGTGCGCGACGACAACGACGCTCCGCTGACGAGTGCAGATCTTCCACCAATATCGACCCCCCTCCGAGACTGAAGTTGAAAATATCACGGAATCAACTAGGCCTCGGGCGAAATGCTCAGACTGGATCAGTGATTCGTAACAATCGGCTGAAGCAGTGTAATGCACTGGCCGACGTGGCGCGGCCACCACATGCTGATCGTGAGAAGAAAACAGACAAAGCCCAAGACGTGGCGGGAATAAAAGAGCACAATGAGCGAACTGAGCCATTCACTACCGGCTTTGGCTTACGAGACAGTGCAGGCGGATCGTGTCAACCATCTGACCAATTCAACCTCTCATATCCATCGACCCCGGTTGAAAGCGCAAATGTCATGCTACCACGACCAAGCCCCTTCCGCGAATCGGTAGAGGAGATGCGAACTGCGCAATCAGAACCTGGAGAGGCAGCGTCCCGCCGTGTCAAGCCTAAATTTTCGTTTCTGCGATTACGGCCTGTGAATTCCGCAGCGCATACAACGCTCACCAAGCCTGCACCCGGCCCGCTTTACAATAATTACAGCCCTGACGCAAATAGAACGCAGAGAAAAAAACCCGGTGCTGCCGTAAGCCAATTCGACTCAACCGTATCTGAGAATGCGGATAAGAGTGCGTCGGTCAAGTCAGAACGAGTGGGCAATCGAGTGAAGCGGTGGGCCACGGATGCCAAGCGTGTGGTTCGGTCGTACGTCAGGCGTACACTTATTCGTACTCCCAAAAGCGCGACGACATATTGAGTATACACAAGCCTATGAAGCTGTAGGCCGGGCTTACAGACAAGGTCACTTCTCCCGATGCCCGGGAATTTTGATCCATCGAGCTGGCTTCGTCTGGAGGAGCAGCCATTTGCGACTGGCAGTGATGCGAGCTAGAGACTAGACTTAATTCTGATAATACAGACTCGAATTAGCAATATCAAAGACCTGCTTTACATCATGACACGTTCTCTTCATCCTTCAAAATGGAGCGAATATGAGGCGGCAGCGATGAGTGGTCCCAGTGAAAATGCCCGGCGGAGGTGCAAGTCCGAAGAGCTGGGCTCCGCGGGATGCCCACTTGACGAGTCATGAGAGCTGGACGATGCCCGCAATGCTGGGGTAAAAGTGAGATGAAACAACTACAGATGGTTGGATCGAGAGCGCAAGTCGAACTAAATCTCTTCTTTTAAGACCCATGATCACAATGGTTCGTCAAAATTATGCCGTAGCGACTGGTGCTGAAGTTCGTCTCGCGGCGCGCAATGAATTGCACACAGGTCCGACTTCGGGCCTTGCCCCAGGCTTCCTACAGGCCAACCTGTTGGTTTTACCAGTTGAATATGCCGATGATTTCAGAAGACTCTGCGCGCGCAACCCGGTGCCGTGCCCCTTGATTGCCGAATCCTCGTGCCTGGGCAGCTTCGACAGCGTCTCGGGCAGCACCACGCCGCGCCTGAGCATGAAGGGCTGCGTCGACCTGCGGACCGATATCCCGGCGTACATGGTTTACCGCGACTCGAAGCTGGTCAGGTCACACTGCCGGGACATCAAAGCCGAGTGGACGGCCGGTCACGTCGGGTTCCTGATTGGCTGCTCGTACAGCTTCGAGACGGCGCTCGCGGCGGCGGGCCTGCCGGCGCGGCACGTCGCGCTGCGGCGCAACGTGCCCATGTACCGGACGACGCTGGCGCTGTGCCCCTCAGGCGTCTTTACGGGAGCGACGTACGTCGTCTCTATGCGGCCGTACCGGCGGCGCGACGTGGAGCAGGTCCGCGCGGTGACGCGACGGTTCGGCGCGACGCACGGCGAGCCGATTGCGTGGGGGTGGGAGGCGCTGCAGGCGCTGGGCATACGGGATGTCGATGCGCCGGAATGGGGCGACGCGCCGTTGACGATGGACGGTAGGCCGTTGGGGAGAGGGCAAGCCGAGGAGGGGGAGGAGGAGGCGGAAGAGGTGCCAGTGTTTTGGGGATGTGGCGTGACGCCGCAGGAGGCTGTGATGAGAGCTGGACTGAAAGGCGTGGTGATGGCGCATGCACCTGGCCATATGCTGCTGCTTGACGCAAGGGACGAGGATGTTGTTGGTTGAATGAGGGATCGGGGGACGTGAGAGGATTTCTTTTCGCTTTGGAATTCTATATGTTGACACGCGTGCATGGCAGAAATATTACGTTTAGCGAGGCGATGATGTCGGGAACCGGAAAGCTGAAGCCGGCGACAGTATAGAAATGATAGAGGGTACTGTGAACATGTAATTAGGAAAGGAGAAAAGAAACAAGGAAAGGGAAAAGAAGAGAAGAAGAGGAGAGGAGAAGGAAAGAAAGGCGACGAAGGAAGCAATAAGCAAGCACTGATACAGCAAGACACAATTGTGATGGCACGATTTCGCGCGACCATTCAACCTAGCGGTCCCCCATTCAGCGCTGTACCTAGTACCCCACAGACGTGCTGGGAAACGATAAGCAAGTAGCCAGGATATCAATTGTTGTAAAACGAAAGTAATATAAAAACAAGTAAGGGGGATAGGAGAAATACTGGGAAGAACAGAAGGATGAAGTATGGTAGGATTAATAGAAACAAAACAGATATAATCAGCCACGGGATCTAACTTACTTGCACAGCGTGATTTTCTAGAACCCCTGTGCTTTGTGCTTCAGTGGATAGCGACCCTCTGGAACCCCACCCCCACAGCTGCAAGGCGTTCAGCGCCTGGCGTACCAGGTCCAGCTGTAGCGCAGCCTCGAAGAGCCTCTTTACATCCACCGCAACCGCCACCCCTCTTCGTCTGCAACATCCAGACTACAAGAGACGATCATCGGAAATTTGCTTTCAGGCCTACGGGCCACTGATTGCTATATTCTGCAGCTCATTCACAACTTTGCGAACGAGCTCTTGCAAAGCAATTGAGATGGAAGAGACGCAAACTCCCATGGGGGAGTCGATTCGCACGTCGTGAGTGGATGGCACTCGTCTTTTGGTTCGCCATTGTACTGACGATAGCCACTTACAGCTGCGAGCGATGTCGTCGGCGCAAGGTTGGCGCATACATGTGTTGAGTTATTGGGTCCAGTCAACTAACTGCTCAAGGATAGATTAAATGTGATCGCAAACGGCCCTGCTCCAGATGTGTCAAGGCTGGCAAAGAATGCATCTTGCAAGGCACCGGTGAGAAGCAAAGGTACGTCAAGGCCCCCGCGAGGATCCTGGATTCTTGACTGACCTCACAACTACAGACCAGTGTCAAAAAGCTATGTGACTGCCCTCGAGGGCCAGATTGCGGCTCTCGAGCAAGTCATTCGGAGGCTCGCCCTGGCCGACGGCACGGAGCGTGACGAGATTCTCGCCCAACTCCCAGCCTTGTCCGTGACGGCACCAGACGGCGCTCCGGCACCAGAAAATACGGAGACGCCATCTGACCCCAGTGTCGTGGCCGCGCGACTTCGATCTGGCCAACTCCGGCGCTTGCACCCGAGCCAAGGCGCGCAATTCTTTGGCGGTACCAGTTTTCTGCAAATGCATCTCTCGAGGGAATCTTCTGTGCCGGCTGGCCCCTCTGCACTCGTTGACTCTCCTGCAGCAAATCATCATCATACGCTTCAGGACTCAAACTTTGACCTCGCCGCTATTCCTTCTGTCCCTGTCCCCTCAGTCGGCCTCGGAGCCGAGTCTGATGAGTCGACGCCGCAGAGCAGCACTTTCCAATACGCCCCACACGATGAAATGTCACAAAAGCTAATGGCGACCTTTTTCAAAGAGCAATATCAATACAGCATGATTGTTTACAGAGAATACTTTTTCCGAGATTATGACATCGGATCCGGCAAGTACTATTCGGATGTGCTTCTATATGCGATTTGCGCACTGGGTGCGCTCCAATACGACGACACGCTCAACGTCTCCGAAGTATTTGCCGGCCAGGCGCAGACGCTACTCTACGGCTCGCTGGACAACCCAGATCTCACATTGCTTCAAGCTTTGGTGTTACTAGGTTACCGGGAGATTGCGGTTGGGCGGACCTCGAAAGGGTGGCTGTTTTGTGGGATGGCGTTTCGCCTCGCCCACGAGATGGGCTTGCATCTGGATCCAAGCAACTGGGACGGCTTCACGGGATTTCATCGCGACCGTGAGATTCTACGTCGTGTGTACTGGGCCGTCTTTACGGCAGACAAGCAGCTGAGCCTCTACTTTGGCCGCCCGCCAGCGCTTTACCCCAACGAATCAGACGTTCGAAACACGATTCGGCTTCAGTATCCGCCAGACTGGCAGGGCCTGCTTGAGACGTATCTCTGCGAAAAGGTGTCTGCGACCGAGTTTGAAGATGGCGTCGCTCTAGTCGGCTCATTCATCTACCGTGCAGAACTGTCCAAAATCATTCACGTCATGATTACTGATCTGTTCGAGAATCGACGTGGCGACTCCGACCCAGCCGTCGTAGCGGCAAAGTCGCGCCAGATTCACGTGTCGCTCACCAAGTGGCTTTCCAGCTTGCCGGGCACTGTGCACTGGAACCAATGGACGGTAGGCAAAGTGCCGCCGTCTGTGCTGCATTTACAGTAAGCATCGTCCTCGGCCATGATTTGAGTGGGCGTTAGCTAACAGCATGCCAGCATGGTCTTCCATACAGTCATGATTATCCTTCACAGACCACCGTCGAACATGTTTGATAAGCCAGGCATTGCTGAAAGCGAAGACGTTGAAATCTGCTACGAATCGCTGCAGGCGATCCAGCGCTTGATGAGGAGCTTCTCTCGCTTTTACCGGTACCGCTCTCTTCCTCTGGATTTCGTACAGACCCTCGCGACCGCCACGGGCATTGTAATGATGCGAAGATACCTGCTGAAGGCTTCGTGGACGGACCCCGAAATTGAGCGGTCAGTCTCGTTGCTACTGGACGCCATGAATGAGATTCAGAATACCTGGCCTCCGGTCCGCGAGATTCGAGACTCGTTGATGCAAGCACAGCAGAGCCAGGCCGTCCTGCCCCCAGAGGTGCCCTTCTCAGGTAACGATTTGATGACGGGCTTGCATCTAGATATCTCTGCCATGGGCAATTTTATGCCAGCATTTGGCAGTGGCGGTGGCGGCAGTGGCAGCGCAGGCGGCGACGACGACATTGATACGCTGATCACGGATGAGTTTTTGAGCGCGCAGATGCAGACGACAGATCCGATTATGCAATCATTTGACTTCAATCAGCCTCCCGGGATGAGCTAAGGACTATATCGCTTTTCGTGGTGGGAGACGAAGAAGTTTATTGTGTATAACGACTTGACGAATTGCATTATCTACTTGGCGTGGAAAGTCCAAATTAGAAGATAGATGGTTTACGAGTTGGCGCGATGTGGAAATTTTGGACATTGGCTGTAGAAAATTTTGGACAAACAATAATACCATCGTCTGCGAGAACGGCAATGTTCTGTGAGCTTCAATTACATCTATACAGAATTGGGATGCGCCAGGCACTGTGCTCCATAAGGACGGCCTCGCCGGCTGGCCGATGCTCAAGTCATTTCGTTGCTTGGTTCCGTTGCTTTACCAGTAAGATTACTTTCCCGGAGCTCTCCTGACGGAAAAGCGGACGGGGTTCCATTTCAGTGATCTAGATGGCTTTGTTCAGCTGCTCTCAATAAGATCGGTGATATTGCCATGCGTGTGCTGCCGCGGGGAGGAAACGAGGCTGTGATCGCCCAAGTCCGAAAATAGAGTCAGCCTTGGCCCAAGCACATTTGAGTCCAGAAAATAGCATCGAGGACGTGCGAGGGGCGCAAACACTTGCCCCCCCCATTTGATTTTCGGAACTTTTCTCCCGTAGTTACTGGTTTGGCCTCTTCTGGGGAGGCTTCATCCATGATGCGACGGCGGCCTTTTAGTTGCGCGTGCTATTTAGCAGACAATCTTGGGCACTGTATTTTGCTCGGGGGGAATGGCTACATTTTCTCGTTGAATTGCCGTCGAGTTTGCCAAAGAGTCTGTTGCATGGAACAAGGCAAATGAGACACATGGGCGTGGGCTCGCGCGCTGACGACAACCTAATAATAATCCAGGCGGGCCAACTACTTGCTATCGAGGCGGGACAGTGCGCAAACGAGGCGGAGCTGGAGCGGCCACGACACCATGATTCAGGCGTGGTCCAGGCAGCGCAAGACGAGGCCGGACCAGGTCATCATGTCTTGTTTGGCGATTCTCCCTTGTGCCGGTGTTTATTATCGAAAGTCATGGACGAGAAAGCGGCCTACTAGCAGCTGGGGATTAGGAATACAACAAGGATGGATAAAATTTAGAACAAAAAAAGAGCGATCGAAGGAGAAATAGCTGCAAATAGGAAAAAAGAAGAAAGAAAAGAAAAGAAAAAAAAAACAACGAAGAAATGAGCCATCCCATATGCTCGCTCTCATCCGAGCGGCGGCTTTCTTATCGCCTGCATGCTGTGGCTGTCATTGCATTTTGGCGGGCCGCGCGACAGACGGGTAGTCGTTGGTGCCCTGACCGCAGGAGTGCACAGGGTTGACAGCGCAATCACTATCCTTGCGTGCACTGCTGATTGTTTGGGCTGTTGTGGTGGGATGGTGTACGTATGCCAGCAAATTTGCTTGGACGAGAGCAATCGATATAATTCGTCTGCCGCCCAGCATGGAGCATGACAAAGTATACCGCTGCCCGTTATAGGTAGGGTGCTGTAGATGACTATACGCCAGCATGAAGCGAAAGCAACGGTCAGGTCAGCCAGGCTGAGATGACAACACAAGCAGGATAGGCGTGGACAATATTCTGTACGGATGGGTTCCAGAGAAACTGCCGTCACTCTGGTCGTCTCTGAAATTCTAGCCATCTATAGAGTAGTAGTCAAGTTACAGATCCCCCGGTTCTTGTCGGCGGCTTTCCCGCTCGTCAGCGTGGTCCCGTCAGATGGCTCCAGTAAATCTAGAGCTCCAGCCCCAGAAAACGACCACACCCAAAGGCAGAGTCCCCTAAAGTAGCCCCTAATAACTGCTGATAGTAATAACGGTGCTCCCGGCGCCCAAGTCCAACCCAGGCACAGCCGCAGCTTGTCACTGCCTTGGCACCTGGCAGCGCTAACCTCGTCGCTCGAAACATTTCCCTGGTCCTCGTATCCTCCCATCGCACCCAGGGAAAGAAAAGAAGAGTCATCTTTAATGCCAGACTGCGAATTCTGAAATCGCTCAAGTCTCACCGCATGTTGCTCAACATCTAGTCGGCCGCGGGCTATTCGTCTTGATCCGATCGTCGCCATCATGGACACTGCAGCGCCCACGGCATCGCCGTCGCCGCCTCGCGGTGCGGTGCCCACGTCTGATGCCGCCGCCGCTCTGTGCAGCAAGGCCTCGCCGTCAGCCTTTGCACGACTCCCCGACGAAATCATCGAGCAGTATGCCTCTCTGAACTGGTATGCAACGATCAGCGTGCCTCGGGTACTAATATCTACGGCAGGATCCTGCGCGTCGCCGACCCCGACAGCTTCGCTTCGCTCGTCGTCCTCAACCAGCAGACCCGTCGCGTCTCCCAACAGGCTGACCTGTACGCGAGCCAGCTCCAACGATGCGCCTCCTACGCCGCAGCCCATTCCGTATTCTCCAAGGTCCAAGACGACGACCTGCCGAATTTTCGTCGTCTCTTTGCCCGCGAAGTCAAGCGCAACCTGTTCAACGCATACAACCGCCCTTCGGAAACGTTGGTCAAGCTCGTCTCCAATTCAAACAGCTCTTCCTCCTGCCCCGGCGGAGAGGGAATGCAGTTCAGCGCATCGTCCAAGGGCCATCACCTCCTGGCATACAATTCCTCTCGAATCTACGTCCTTGGTGTTCGCGGCGCCGACCTCGAAGTGAAACGGGAACTCAAGACCCAACGCCGCCCAGTATCGGCCACCATCACCGACGATGCCACCACTCTGGTCGTCCTCTCGACGGAAATGCAAGTCGACCTCTACGATCTCGAAAAAAGACCGCCGAAAAGAAAACATGCCATCATCCTCGACAAGGATCCTCGCACGATTGCCGTCTCTTCTTGCGGCTCCGTCATGGCTGCCGCTTACGACACCGGAATCGAAGTCTCCTCGCTGCATCCGAATGCGATGCCAACTGAGCGCCGTGAAGTCAAATGCGACCCCGTCGATACTCTCGCCTTTTCATTCGACGGCACGCAGATTCTGGGTACCACGATACAATCGAATCCTCCCAACACCGTTGTCTTGACCGCGCCCTACTACGACCCTGGCACAGTGGCCGATCAGGACAACCTAAGCGCCATGTGGACAACTTCTATTCTCTTCCCAAACACGAGCCACGATTGCAGTCATGCCGTTCTACTACAAAATGGCACTGAGGAAGAGGCCTTCTGGGCTTTTACGTATGACCGCAGCTTCGAGACGTTTCGCGCCATTCGCATCGACGACCTCCGCAACGGCACGACCTATTTTACTGGCCCTGTCCCACGGCCGTCGTCGCACTCCAAACTACTTCCCAGCACACTACCAGCAGCCGCTTACCATGGGCAACTGGTGGCAGCTGGTTTTCATGGCAGTGAAGTATGGGTGTACGGTGTGCCTGAGGATTTGGATGCTGTTCCTGAGCATCATCTTGATGGTATCGAAGGCTCGCACGGCCTTGGCAGAAAAAGCAGCCAGCACAGTAACCTCTCGCGACATACGTCATCTCGTGGCCGAGATGAAAACACCAGGCTTCCCCAATGGCAAATATTGTGCGACAAGTTTCGCAATAACTTTACCGCAGGCAGAAAGGTCGCTGAACTTACTGCCATAAGCACTGTCAAGTGGGTGGAAGGGTTTGCCGGCTCATCAGCTCAAGATCGCTTGCTAGTGACCTCACGCGGGATATCGCCTGCCAGGTTAGCGACCGATGAAGAAGACATTGATTTCGTGGACGGCGGCAGGGTCTGTATCCTTGATTTTGAGTACGGACCGAGAAGTGGATCGAGGCGAGAAGTTGTCATTGATGTTGGAACAGACAACGCCGAGGTCTTGCAAGAAGAGCAGCGTGATATTGAGACAGAAGTGGCAATCGTGCGCCGGCGCACCGTGGCGCAGAGCCGTACCAGCCGTAATCCGTTGCTCCGCGCGGCCACCACTGCAAACCAGCATCTCATGCCGCCCATGCCGCGCAGACAATCAGCTCAAGATGATGATCCCTTGGTACCGAGGAAAGTTGGCCTCAACCCGTCCAACAGAACTGAGGCTGAGGAAGATTCCATCGCCTCGTTGGACGAGATGGAGGCGTTGGATGCACCGTACTCACATGCAAGCCCTCGTTCCACGACAACCCTGCGACGTGCTGCTACTGCCGCTGCGGTGAACCGCCGACTCAACCCGCGTACTGCCGATGGCCAGAGAGTTGTTTACCGCCGCGCAGACGGGCGAGGTGAAATTCCTCATGAGAGCGATGCTGATAACTGGGTTCCGCCGCCACCTCCTTATCAGCCAGACGATCCAGGGACCTTGCCCGTCTTTCTCCGACGGCCAGCCGTTGCACCGCTACCATCACCCGTGCGACCATTCACTGCCGTTGTGTCAACTCAAACTCCATCGTGGCCTGGTCGATTCTCTCCTCGCGCTTATCAGGCTCCGCTCGATGGGGCCGGTGTGCCTTTCCGCCAGCGAACTGCAAGCGACGAAACTACGTATAGCAGCATGCAACGATTCGAGGAAATCCCTCGGCCGTTGTCGACGCCGTTATCTATTCCCGTAGATGTGGAGCCGATAATGGACGATTTATATGGAGTTTCTCCGTCTGCCTCGCCTGCGCCAGAAACCCAAGCCGTTAGAGGTATGGCGGAGGAGCCACAAATGGAAAACATCTCGCCTGAAGTACGTCACTCTGAAACGGTCGCCGCAACGACCGCCCCCGCAGCCGTTGAATGTTCAGACGCAGTCGGATATGCCCAGCCCAACCACAGACAACCTCACAACCTGCCACTGTCGGTCGCGATTCCACCTGCGCAGCTCTCTCCAGTTGACGAGGACCAAGCATACCATCGGAGACTTTCCAACGCACAAACTTGGCCTTTGGTAGCCCCCATGCAAGCGCAAGAAGCGCCAGCGCCTGCTCAGCACAACATCGCAACATACTCGGCACCGGCAACAGATGCGACCATGGCGGAGCTCGCATCGAGTTCTCTCCCGCCGCCTCCCAGCAATGATCAGATCAACCGACTGAACAAAAGAATCAGCATGGGTGCCCCGCGACGTCTATCCGGCAGCATTCTTAACCAATGGTCTACCCCAGGCAGTCGAGCAAGCTTGATGGGGCCACCTACCAAGTACCACACGTTCGAACACGAGTCAGCACCCGACGCGCCGCTTGTCAACCCCGAGGAAGACCAGCCGCTCATCATCAGCACGCCCAAGGGGGTGAGTGGTGCGTTTGATTCTCCTGGAGAGACGCAGATATTGGCGCCTGTGCCTCGACGACCTCGACAAAATATTCCTTTCAACCCCGGTCAGCCTACGGAGCCTGTGCAATCACTCTTCCCGTCGCTCCCAAACAATGGCACCGCTGGTGCACAGTGGAAGGCTCGACACCTGCCAACATGGCTTTCTTCACCGCCCTCGGGGTCGACGAGATCACCAGTGCGCGTGAGCCGGAAGCCTAGCAGAGCAGAGCGCGGGGCAGCAAAGAATATTCTTGACGCCAAGAAGCGTGGATGGAGGCCTAAATCAAAGTCCAAGGAGCCACTGCCGCAGGGTCCTGGCCTAGAGGAATCTGGCTGGACAGATGTTCCGCCGCAGCCTCCCCAGAAAGCCCATAAGAAATGCGTGGTCATGTAAGCTGTTGGCTGGCATATGGCTCCAGCACGGGCATATTTTGAAGATGAAACTTGCATTTGAGCATTATCAGATCATTCTTTGGAAAAAGCGATTCGAGCGATTTATTTACATGTTTGTTTTTGCATCTTGCCGGGATCACACGCTGGAACGTCATTATCATTTGTCCTTGTGGGGGATCTCGAGCGAGCATATACGTATATATATATTTTTACATTAGCATAATGAAGTTGACTTGGCCTTGGAAGCTTTTTGTGTATAAATTGATAAATGAAGTATCTAGTCCGGACTGGAAAGCAAGTCTAGCGAAATAAATAAGGATGTCTAAATCATGCCGTGCATGAGCTTCTCGCCGCGATTAATATAGTCAAAACAAATCCAACAAGAACACTGAAAGATGAGAACAATTGATGCAGCTACCATTTTCTCGCTAAAAGACTGTACATGCCTATTACAAGACTCGTGACATTATAAGAGAAAGAGAGAGAGGGAGAGAGAGAGGGAGGGAGATGATGATGAGCGTAAAGGTTAAAGGCGGAAGTATACGTTGATTTTAGATGCGCGGCGTCGTGCCCGGCACGTACCGCTTCCCGCGGTGGACATCGCCCAGCTCTGCCTTTTCCATTAGATCCGAAAACGTCGTCATGCGATTCTGCGCCTCGTCGTGGACATTCCGGCCTCTCTGCTGCTGCTGCAGGGGCGGCACGGCATTCTCGTCGGCAAAGACGTTGATGCTCTCGCCGCTCGCCTCCCGCCGGACGAGCTGCGGCTCCGTGCGGCGCGAGACGCGCTTGCTGGAGCGCATGCCGCGAATCGGCGCCAGGCGGCCATTGACGACGTGACCCGTCTTGAGATGTTGGTCGTCGTCGCCGTCGCCGTCGCACGACGAGCCGCCGCTCGACTCGCGCCGCGCCGACCTCGTCGACGGGTTGGGCGAGGTGAAGGGGTTCGGGATGGACAGGTGCCGCCGCGCGCCCGCCGGCTGCTGCGGCGGCGGTCGCGACGGCGTGAGGTTGCGGGCGCGGGCGGCGACGCCGGAGCCGCTCCACCGGCTGTTGACGGGCTGGTTGCTGATGGACGACTGGGCGGACGGGCTCTTGAGCATGAAGTCGGTGCGGTAGGAGGACTCTTGCTGGACAATGGGCTCGGAGATGTTGAGGCCGCGGGACGCGGTGGACGAGGGCGGCCCGGCGCGGTAGCCGGTCGACTTTTCATGCTGCTGCGCGGCAGAGGCGGTGCCCCGGCGGCGGCGGCGGCGGAGGTAGAGGACGGCGACGATGACGAGGATGAGGAGCACGAGGGCGCCGCCGGCGACGCCACCAATAACGGACATTGTGTTGGACTTGATGCCCTTTTCGTCGGCCGCGGCGCCGTCGCTACTCGTCGGAGTGGCGGTCGCAGAAGCCGATGCCGTAGTGTGCAGTGATGACGCTGGTGTCGTTGTTGTGGCTGCAGTAGAAGATGATGCCGATATCGTGCTGCTACCACTCGTCGTCGTCGTCGTCGTCGTCGTCGTCGACTTGCCGTCCGCGCCGGGCTTCTTGGACTGGTCCTTGCCGAGGACGCACTGGCCGCTGTCGCAGGCGTAGCCGAACGGGCAGCACCCGCCGCCGCAGGCCTCGAGCTTGACGTCAAAGACGGAGGTGATGACGACGGCGTCGGCGTGGCTGGCGGGGTCCTGCAGGCGCACATCGCAGCCGATGGGCCTGATGCGGTCGCAGGAGCTGCCGCCGGGGCAGCAGAGCGCGGTGGTGTTGCCGGCGAGCGCCTGGCACTGCGCGTCCCGCGGGCAGCAGAACCCAGAGGGCAGCGCCGAGGAGCACGCCACCAGGTCCTTGCTCGGGCAGACGTCGTCGTCTCTGGCGATGGCGAGGACGGCGTCCCTGGGCAGGGCGTGCGTGCTCGCCGCCAGGATGGCCAATATCGCACGGCGTCGGGTCATGGTTTTGAGTAGGCAAAGGTTGAAGAAGAGCTGTCGCTGCTTTTGGTGTGAGGAGGCAAAGATGTATTAAAGAAGATGTCGTCGTTTCTCTGTTCTGTGAAGAGGAGAGAGGCGCGCTGGTCGTGTGTGTTTGGTCTCGTCTGTATAGCTGCGGCCAGCCGCAGGTTTCGTGGGAGGAATATGAGAAAGAGGTAGTGAATGTGTCTATGACTCGGGGGTGGTGAACCAAGATGGTCGAGGTGTGTCCGGGCGCGTAGCAAGTATGTACACAAAAAGAGGTATGTCTATTTGGTGTTTGCAGCAAAGAATCGTTGTGTATGGTTCACAGGTAAGACAAAGGAAAGAACAGTCTGCGGACACAAAGGGAAAAAGATTAACACAAGTGAAGAACAGGTCGCGATGTGTGACGAAAGAAAGTGAGCAAGAGTGGAAGAAGAAAGACTACTGTAGAAGGCAAGGCGGCGAGACGTCATGTCTTTCTCTCGCTGGGATGTGTCGACTGGGAAGCGCTCAGAGATTCGACGCGGGTCAGACGATGGACCAGAGGCCACCGAGAGCTGAGAGCCGGTACCTGCAGCGGGAAGCTCGGCACTGCGTGTCATGTCATACCAGCGATACAGTAGCGTGGTGGTGACCATGCTGGAACGAGTCCACCAGGCAGGACATGTGAATGAATGGCAAGCAGGTGGTTGCGAGCAAGAAAAAGCTGGAGAGTGGTGCGGCGGTGCACGTTACAACAAGCGCGACGTATAGATGAATCGACAGGTCGGGAGGTGTCCTGCAGAAAAGACGTGCATGGGTAGTCCCACCGTGGGGTCAAATATAGATTTACATTTTCAGGGCTAGACGGATTGGAAAGAGGCCAGGAGAGTAAGAGAGAGAGAGAGAGAGAGTCGAGAAGTGACTGTGGATGGATGGACGATTGGTTTTGGCGCCGAGGCGGGCCAGAATCAGCGTGTCGCAGCTTTGGCCAAGTTGGGCAGCTGAGAGCGCCGTGATTGGCTGAGAGCGGCCGTGGTATTCAGAACTTTTGCCAGCAACAACAACAATGAAGTGGCTGGAGGAGAGAGAGAGAGAAGAATGGCAAATATGTCACATGGAGAACAGACGCAAGACGATCCGATTTTGTCGAATTTAATATGGCTGATGTTGCGTTATTGTTCTCGTTCCTTTGGCTTTCATCTGGAGTTGTTGCACTTTTTTTTTTTTTTGGCGCCCGCTGCAAAGTACCACACTTACCAGTAGCGTCTTGCAAATTACACCAGGGGGGGTGCTGCTGCGGCCCGTCGCGGGGGGAGCATCAGTAGGCGCCCGGCAAAAGATACGAGGTGACAAGGGGGGCCAAGTCTGCAAAGGAGCAGAGTGTGGTCGACAGGAAAGCAAGGCACAAAGAAGATGGCAAATGGATAGACCAAGGACATGGGGGACATTCAGGCACAGACTCGGCTCAGGCACTGTTTTGCCATGGGACAGAGAGATATCAGAGAGCGAAGAGGCCTCTCGAGTGACTCCCCCCAACAGGCAGTGCGTACCACCCCGGACGCACCCCCCATGGGACGACAGCTGCTAGCTGGCTACCTACTTTGCCCCTTGGCCCCCAAAACAGCGCGGAGAAACCACAAGGAAGACGGCTTGGTAGTTTTCAATGCTCTGGTTGGTTAGTGAAGCAATAGACACGCCCTCTCTCGTGACTCTTTCTTTCCTTCGCCTTGTCTCTTTCCGTCCGAAACCAGTATCCCGAACGTTGGGCCGCAAGCCCAGTGGCAAAGAACAGCACAAAAAGGCCCGCCCTGTTCGGATCACGAGGCCCAAAAAAGGTCCTGTCAGCGATAAAGTCGGTCAAGGACAGGGAAAAAGAGTCACAGAGAGGACAGAAAGACACTGTCTGAGCTTGTCAGGGTCTCGGATGAACACATTTTACTCCCATTTACTCTGTACACCGCATCTCGGAATAACGGGGGGCGTGTGTCTCTTCTTTTTTTTTCTCGCCCTCTTTCGTGTGCGTTTCTTTGTAGGGAAACTACATCGTGCTGAGGATGCAGTAGTACAAGACGGGCAACCTGCATACGCCCTCCCACCAATAACACCAATGAGAGGAGAGATGGGGGAAAAAACGGCCCCCATTGTAGTATAGCCAAGATTTTTTTTTTGGCAGCTGTTGTTGAACGAATTGAAAGAAAGCCACACGTTTTGCTAAAGCCACCTCTGCCAGAACCGCAACTTTCTTCAAGTGTGGCGAGGATAGTAAAGGTGGCGTGAGAGCTGCGTTGGCGGGCTGCAGTTGGCCGTCAACTACCCTCCACGTCCATTTCCCCCGGGCGCTGCAGGCTCGCCAAGATGTTCGTATATTGCTAGCCATTACTCGGTCCTTTTTTGTCTTTTTTTCTGTATACGGATACAGTGCGAGAAATATTATGCGTAATCTCGTTCCTACACGCCCTCTCCTGCCACCACACCTTTTTCTTATCAAGGGTAGGGTACATGTGCGAGCCAGCCCAACACTGTAACCCAAGTGGTAGAGAGGCCAAAGGCACGGCCATTTCTAGCTGTGACCGCGGCTAAAGAAAATCCTCCGTGTTAAAAAGACTTGCACTTTGTCGGGAAAGAAGACATGCAGACTGGCTGGATCACGTAATCGCAAGCTTTCGTTCAAAGAGCTACACATGCTCTGGCTCACTTAGTGCGCGGCGCCTACACTGGGCTTGCTGTCGTTACCATTTCCCTGTATTGTTGGAGAAGGTATTTGCTGGACCATGGTCCATCAATGACATACAATACCGACATGGAATTTCATAAAATAAAAGCTCGAGCTGTTTATCAAGATGCGTCTCATCTTCTCTCTGCTCTTATTCTCGAGTGAGCTGTTCTTACTCCCTGCTTGTCCTTTGTACTGTATAATCCACTGGGCTTTAATATTCAACGACCCAAGAGTCGCATTTTTTGGCCTTCTTTCTGGGGCTCTGCTGTCGATCTTTCTTTCCATTAGATCCATCTATCGGAGTATCCCGGAAACCGAGTCGTCCGCAGTTTTCAGATTACCCAGATCACTCCCATCGCCACCCTCAACGCCAACGTCGTATCGGCTTCTCGAACCTCGCCATGCTACCCTCTGAAACACGACAACTCTCGCACGACAGCCTAATAAGCTTTCAGGCTACGTAGATACAGTTGACTGCCGTGAAGTGGTCCCGGACGACCGGTTTCTGGGGCTGCGATGCCCGGGAGGGGAGCACGGAAGGTGGACCATTTTGCAAACTCTAAATCGGGGGGTCTTTGGATCAGAAGCCGGAATAAGGGTCCATCCGGCTTTTTGGAACTGGAAAGAGGCTCTTCAGCTCCGGATACTCTTCATCTAAGCTGCGGGGGATTATCGGGTAGTCAGCGTTCGCGCCTCTCGCCGTCCACGAGTGCAGCACAACTCAGTCGCGCACCTTTCGTACAGCTACCGTACTGTCTCTCTGGGAGGACAATACGCCTACCACAAGCTCGAAAGTGCTCAAACTCCCCTTTGAAATGTTAAACCACAAGTCAAACGGAAAACCCGTACTGATGTTAGTATACCGGGGTCAGAGATGATGGAGAGCGACCCCGCTGCATTCAAGTCAGTGTAAACGGTGACGGGACCCAGAAGCCTAAATCTAGTCAAAGTATGCTACATAGCCCTACCGTCACGGATAGACTCCACCGGTGGGAGCATACTATAGCACCGCTTGCAGAGGAACGAGTCATCCTCATGGTGCTAACAACTAGCAGGCAATCCGCATCGACGACAATTAAGTTCCCCCGCGCACGGTCCCTAGCTTTTCACCATGAGTAGCCTAACGTCATGGCGGTTATCTGATGTGGGCATCTAAAACGTTCACATTGTGTGCTGTCCTTCACCGAGGTGGAACACATTACTCGCTCGTGGGGCATCAAGGTCAAGCAACATTGACCGTGCGTCGTTGAGAAGCGGGCATTCGATGCACACCCAGGTCACGTCGTCGCACAGGCACTTTGTAATCGGTAAAAGGCGCGTGGTTTTTAATGGAAGAACGTGTTTTATCTTCATGTTGTGTACAGAAAAATAACTACCACTTCCAGCGACTGCTTCTGGAATGATTCATCCGCTGCCGGCAGCCCCAATGCTCCGCGGTATATGTAAAACGAGTGATGATGGTGTAACGAAAAAAATAAACAACAAAATGGCCTCCCAGGGCTTGGTCGCATAAAAATCATACAACTCCGTGTCAAGTCAAGCACGTAAATAAGAAATGTTTCAACCCCCTTTCCAAAGTGTCCAAGTGTCCAATCCAAAAGAAAAAAAAAAGTCGTTGCCAGCAACATGGCTGGTTCTATTCTGCCCATGACTCTCTTGTCTTGTGGCCGAAATGCCCATTTCGCACCGCCTCGCGGCGTCCTCTATAAGAAAAAAAAAGAGACCAAATCCAGCAGGTATAAAATAGGTATAAGAAGAAGAAGAAGCGAAAAGAAGTAAAGAGAAAATGTATAGACGAGAAATGCAGGACGCATTCTCAAAGGCCAGCTTTTGCAAGACGAGAAGCAAAGACCTTGGCATTTGAAAAGAAAAAATGCAGAAAGAGGAAAAAAGCGACTTAGATGAGGAGATAGTCCCAGCCATTCATCTGCATGACGTCCCTCCAGTGAACGTGCGTGGCATCAGGGCCGGCCGAGCCGGGCGTGCTGGCCTGGGCGGCGAGCTGGTCGTTTTGCAGCCAGACCTCGCGCAGGACGCACGTCATGCGGCCAAAGGAGCCGCACATGGCCAGGTCGCCGAGCGCGGCGACGCGCTCCTCAAAGAGCGGGCGCAGGGGACTGTCGGCGACGCTAAAGGCGCCGCCGACGAGGTAGACCCAGACGAGGTTGCGGTCGTAGCCGCCGGGGCCGCCGGGGATGTAGCGCAGCACGGCGGCGAGCCTGTCGACCAGGCCGAGCGGCGAGGGCTGGGCGGGCGTGAAGCCGGGGACGAGGCTGCAGAGGTAGATGCGCGCGGCGATGCGAAAGGCGGCCGTGATGTTCCTGGTGAGCTGCTTGGGCGAGAGGGTGCCGTTGGCGTTGAAGGGCATGCGGAGCGGCTGCAGCAGCATGTTGCCGTGGTCGTCGCCGCTGCCGCTCTCGGTGAGGGAGATTTGCTCGCCGAGGGAGGAGACGTGCTGGCAGAGGACAAAGTCGTCCATGCCGCCCTTTTTGAGCGACTCGAGGCAGGCAATCTCAGAGATGAGATACATGACGCGGTCCTCGCAGCCCATGAGCTCGCGGAGGCCGAGGTGGTGGTGGCCCTGCGACAGGTGCTTGTCGCGGTAGGTGTGCGCAAAGGTGGGCGACATGCCGAGCATGGAGGCGCCGAGGATGTCGATCCAGGCGGCGAGGGTCATGTTGAAGGGCGTCGGGGCGGCGGCGACGACGGGCTGCTGCTGCTGCTGCTGCTGCTGCTGCTGCTGCTCTTGCGAGACGGCGCGCGTGAGGTCGAGCTTCTGGACCAGGCTGATGGCGGCCTGAAAGTGCTGGTGCCAGGCAATGTCGAGCAGGCCGTCGTCGGGCCGGCCGACGACGCACTGGAAGAAGATGAGGCCGAGCGTGGCCTCGAGAATCTTCTCGTGGTCCTCGTCGCGCTTGAGCGCCTCGCAGAGCGACCAGATGGTGGCGTAGCGGTGGCGCATAATGTCGCCGTCGACGTCGCGGCCGTCGGGCGCGTCCTCGCCCGTGGCGAGGCCGACGCTCTTCATGTGCTGCGCGGCGGCGCTCAGGCAGCAGTGCAGGTAGATGCTGTTGAACTGCACCGCCGGCAGGATGAGGTCCGAGCCGACGGAGCCGTGCTGGTTGGCGTCGAGGATGGGAAAGATGGTCGGCATGACGTGCTGGACAAAGTGCTCCAGCAGGCGCTGGTCGCCGTCGTCGAGCTCGACGCGGACCTGGCGCGACTCCTGCGGCGGGCCGTGGGCAAAGTCGAAAAAGTTGACGTTGAGCGCCTCCTCGGACAGCGACTGCCTGCGCTCCTGGTGGACGTGCTCGGTCCAGCCGCCGCCGCCGCCGCCGCCGCCGGTGGTAAACTGCGCGGCGGTGAGGGCGGTGCCGGGCGGCGGCGGAGTGTGCATGGTGCTAAAGGTCGAGACGTGCGACTCTCGCACCGTGGGCACGTCGTTGACAAACATTTGTCGCTCCGTCTTGACGTCAATCTCGTAGGGCGTGTAGCCCTGGCCGTAGATGAAGTCGGGGTGTATTTGCGAGTTGTAGGCGACAAAGTCGGCGCCGCTGGGCGGGCTGTTGAAGTTGAAGCCGGCGCCGGCGCCGGACGCGCGCGAGTCGATCGAGGCGGAGCGGTTGCGGTCGTAAAAGTCGGAGCCCGAGGCCGACGTGGGCATGGAATGGCTCAGGCTGGGCGGCGGCGGGCTGACCGAGGAGTGAATCTCGTGCGTGGCCGACTTTTCGGCGAGCTTCTTGCGCTTGATGATGATTTTGATGTCTTCCTTGTTTCGTCGGCGCGCCTCGTTGTTGCTCCACCAAATCGGTCGCTTATACTCGCACTCGAGGCCGAGATGCTGGCAGGCAGAGCAGTAGGGCGTGATTTCGTCGCACTTCTTTCGTCTTAGGCGGCAAGTGTAGCATCCTGTTTATTCAAACGTGTTAATCGACTGAGCTTTTTGGAAGGGGGGGATGTGCAAGCAAATGTGTGCGGTCGAGTCCATGCCCGTGTAAGTCGAGGCTGCGCTCGGCGGGGGGATCCACGTACCTGATCTTGAGCGGCGATGCATCTGTGTCTTGGTCTTGGAGACGCCGTCTGTGGCAGAGGCCTTCATGGTCGTCGTCGTCTTTGCCTTTGCGGTCTTTGTCGTGGCCATCTTGACGGAGCTGACGGGAGCTTTGGCAGGTGTCCTGCGCATGCTGGGGGGCAGGGTAGACATTTGTATGGCGACCCGGGTGGGATATCCAACTTGGTTCTGGGGCCCTTTTTTTCGGGGCAGCTAGCACAGGGCCTTGCACAAGGCCACTAGCTGACTTGAAGCTAGGTAACTGGAAAGGCCTGGCTTGAGCCGGGACGGGAGGAACAAGAAGAATAGAGAGAGGTGATGGGAGAGGGGAGGGGTGCGTGTGACTACCCGTGGAGGGGCGTGGCTGTATAAAGAAACGTAGATGCAGAAGGGGGGTGTGCGTTGGTGGAACGTTGACACGGTGCAAGCACACTGTGTGTAATGGCGTACGAGTAGCAGGGGGAGTGCGTCTTTTTTTCCTCAGAGAGAGAAAGAAAGAGAGGGGCAGGGCAGCCGGCTGGGATGGTCTGGTCTGCTGAGTGTCGGGTCGTCCTCTTGTGCGAGCCAGGAAATTAGTCGGACTGCGGAAAAGTCCTTTGTGACGACGGATTGGCTGGCGCTGTGATATTGACGGCTGCTGTCGACACGGTTGACTGGTGTGCGATGCTTGACGGCGCAGTCATGTGGCTGTTGTTGTTTGATTGGGACGAATGAAAAATTGACGAGTATTTTTGCTTCTTGTTCGAATCGGAAATGAAGCGGAACAGAAAAGGAGAGTATTGTTGTTGTTGTTGTCGTTGTTGTCGTTGTTGTTGTAAGCAAGGCCAGCTCGCTGTTGTAATTGGTGATGGTATCAAGGATAGAGGGAACCGTAAAAATAAAAAAAAAGAGGATTAAACAAAATGGGGGTTAAATCAATAAGCAGTAATAGAACAAACAAAGACTTTTTTTCTTTCTCGGACAAAAGACACTTGGAAAACTTCTTCTTCACCTTGCACGCCGAAAACAAAAGAGGGTTAAATTCCAGACCTGGGCGGCAAGGCCATTCGTCTTATACCACCGGCCGCCTCCATCGCGGCCAGACGACATCTTCACAGCTGCCCATTGATGGTGTGTGATGCGTGGTTCGCAGGTCTTGTGTTTCTATTTTTGAACACGGCCCTCTTTTTTTCTTGGGTGAGCTGTTCCTCTTTTTACTGAGATGGCAAGCAGCAGTGCGACCTCTCAACCACACCACCCACCTCGTCCTCGTCCTCGTCCTCCTCCTCGTGCATTGCTCGTGCTGCACAGTCAACTTGCTCTGCGCTTAGAGCTACCAATCATGTCGCCGCGAACCAGCATCGGGACCCGCTTCGAGCTCCCAAAAAAAGACAATGTGCGGACTGACCCCATCTTCCGAGCAGGGATCTTTTGCAGAGACAGCTAATCAACAGCGAGAGCGGCACAGGAGCTGGGGCGGGGGATGCATGACCCTTGCTTGTCTAGGCCGTTGTCCATATGGAGTCTCGATGCTCTTCTGTTGTGGATGGGCAGATGGGGTCGTCGTCCTCCTGCTCCTCCTCTTTCTCTTCCCCCGCCTCTTCTCTTCTTGTCTACCCTTGCTCCCGGGCTGATCAAAAAAGGCAACAGCTGAGCTGCGATGCCGGCAAGGATTCCTGTGCGCGCCGCGCCGTTGTCCTT
>JAPFRW010000340.1:0-50253 GCA_030778065.1 Akanthomyces uredinophilus
CAACGAGTCAAGGCCGGCACGCCTGGGTCTGGCACGCCCGCGACCGGCGCCGGCCACGCGACGCCCGGCGGCGGACCCGCCCCTGCCGGACCGCAGTTCCGCATCGTCGACGGCCAGATTGTCGTGGACCAGAGCTCGCTCGTCATGGACCGGCACGCGCGCGCCGCCGCCGCCCACGCCGGCGAGGACATGGAGACCATCGAGGAAAACGACTTTACGCGGCTCATCACGAGCAGCTCCTTCATGACGACGTCCAAGCTGCGCGGGCCCAACATCTGGACCGACGCCGAGACGGAGCTCTTCTACCGCGGCCTCGGCATGTTTGGCACCGAGTTCCAGATGATCTCGCACATGTTCCCCGGCAAGCAGCGCCGCCACGTCAAGCTAAAGTTCAACCGCGAGGAGCGCTGCAGCCCGGCCCGCGTCGACGCCGCCCTCACCGGCGAGAAGACGACCAAGATGGACCTCGACGAGTACAGGCGCCTCACCGGCGCCGAGTTTGAGTCGGTCGAGAGCATCATGGCCGAGCAGCGCAAGATTGAGGAGGGCTACGAGGCCGAGCGCCAGCGCATCGCCGACGAGCAGGCCGAGCTCATGCGCAAGAAGAAGGAGGAGCTCTTTGCCGACGACGACAACGGTGGCGCGGCGGCGGCCAAGAAGAAGGGCAAGAAAAAGGGCAAGCAGGCGGTCGCGTACGGGCTCAATGGCGAGCCTGTTGTCAACGACGCATGAGTCAGAAGATTGAAAGAAGAAGCAACTAATGTTGCTGTGCTCAAGACTCGGAAACGGTCGGCTCAGGACGGGGAGAAAGGCAACAGACGGTTGGAATTGGACGAGTATGAATTGCATCGGATTCGGCGCACGTTGAATTTTATTTTTGACTTTTTGTATATCTGGAGGCACAAGTCATTTTGCATGATTATTGCACGGTTCTTGGAATCTCTCTTCTTCACTGATTGGATTGATACCCTAGTAGCTTTTATGGGATTTTTCTTTACACCAGGGTTTACAATAGCACAAGCTCGGCCTGGAGAATAAGTTTACGAAAATGGAAATCGTAGATCATAGCTTCATTTTCTCGCTACGTCATCTCAGAGGACAAGCAATATTATACGATTGCCCACTGTCACCTTCAATGCATAACACCCTTGTCCACGTCGCCAAGTCTCTCATCTCAGCGGTATTCAATAGCAAGGTAGGCAAATGCAAACAAATGCTAGCAAATTGATGTTACTTCTTTTTTCTTTTGGCGAGGTAATAAATTTCTTTCTCATTATCGTAAACTAAGCCACATGTTCCAATTTCTTCTTTATTGGCTCGCGGGTGGCTGCTCGTCTTCGGGCTGGTCGAATAAAAAGTTGGCGGCAAGCTCCTCGTTCTTGTCGCAAGCAAAGTAGGCTTGGATGGCTTGGTCTCTATCGAAGCCAAGACGGCACAACTAGAGTGATGATTAGCAACTGTGCGCATGGTGAAAACTTGGAGGACGTACCCGCTCAATAGCATCGCGCTCCTCCTCGGTGACAGAAATGGCCTGGGCGCCTGGAGGCAGAGGGACGTCGTCTTCGGCATCCTCGCCGAGCAGCTGGAGGAAAGCGTCGGGGTTAGAGGCAATAAGTTGGGCAAGCTGGGGGTTGCCAGCGCCGAGCTGTTGCAAGATGGGCTCCAGCATCTGGGGCTGCTGTTGTACAACTTGGCGGAGCTGTTGAAACTGAGGGTTGGTGCGCAGGAAATCCAAGTTTCCGAGATCAGCACCGGCGGCAGCAGCGGCAGCATCAGCGCTGCCGCCGCGGGATCCACCAGCACCACCAGCCTGAGCGGCGAGATCGAACAGGTTGACGCTTCCACCCTCCTCGTCGCCGCCGGTCTGTGTCGTCTGAGGAGGAGCAGCAGCTGGGGCAGCAGAGGCGGCGGCAGCGGCGGCTTGCCGAGCCTGCTGCTCCTGCTGGATGTTGTCGGGGATGCCCTAAACTACGTGTTAGCCGCGTCGAAACGTCTAGGAGGTCAGGGGGCAAGGCGCCTACGGTCAAGAGATACTCGACGGCTCTGTCAGGATTGTTAAAGGCAGCACGCATGGCAGCCTCAATCTGGCTTCTCTCAAAGCCCATGGCCTCCATGCTTGTGATGGCGGCGGCGCGCTCAGCACCCATGGTGAGGCCGGCCGAGTCGCCGCCAGCAGGAGCCTCGGCATCGGTGCTGCGGTTGGGGGTTGGCGTCGCGGGAGGCGCATTAACTTGAGCAGCGGACGACTGGTTAGGGGCAGCAGGAACCGCGGGAGTGCCTGCGGCGGGCTGGGCTGGCGTGGCGGGAGGAGCGGCCGCGGACGGCGCTGCAGCGGCTGGCTTCTCCTTGGGCTACAGGGAGCAAGTTAGAAGTTGGCGCAAGAGACAGGGGGCAGTGTGAGGCGAGAGCAGGGACTCACCTTGTTCACCATGCAGACAACGAAGCCCTTTTCCTCAATGTTGTACGAGGCGACCGTCTCCTCATCTTTTAAAATCTTGCCTAAAAGTATTGGTTAGGAATGGCGGGGCATATGAGGCGGGGTTCGATCGGTCGCACCTGAGTAGATGAGCTTCTGATGCTTGGGGTCCCATCCCTTTTCGGCAGAAATCTTCTCCTTGACGGCGGAGATCTGTGACAAGAATGTTTAGTACCAGAAGATCAGATCTGCGGCAGTAGGGCAGCCAGGACGGGTCGGTCAGAGCCGCCCCGGGGTATGGCAGCTTACCAGGTCTGTGGGCTCGACTTCGAGGGTGAATTTCTGCTGCTTGAGATCCTGCGCAAGACGGTCGTCAGCTTCTGGTGCCGCATCGTGTCGGAGAAGTGTCGGCGGCGGGTGGGCTGCGGCATAATGAATGCCTCCATCTCCAGTCCGGCGATCCTCTTGGTGGCAAAACATACTCTAAAGGTAACCTTCATGATGGGCGAGTGTGGCAGCTGGGCGGCTGCGGCGGAGAAAAAGACACAGGTGCGAAGGAATAGTAGGGCGGGTGAGGGTGGTCGGAGGAAGAGAGTGCGAGGACAGCGGTGCGAGGAACAGACTGTCGACTTGGTGTATGCAAAAGGCAGGTTACCAACGAGCCGGCGCTTCGCGGTGGTGTGGTTTGGCTGGCTGCGTTTTTGATGTGGAGGCGTTCGATTGCATGAATGCCGTTGGCCTGGCGCCTCTGTGCGGTGGGGAATACCTCGCCTGCGACTGGCACTGGAGGAGCTTGGAAGTTTACAGAAGACTTGCGCCACAGTTTCAACTCCCTTAGCGCATCTCGGCACGCCAAAGACGAGATTCGCAGCGCTGGTGCCCGCTGTAATATGCATCCCACGCTGTCTGGGCTGTCTTGGCCGCAGGCGGTCGTGGCCAGGCACCCACAGACTGACGAAGTCCAGGCTGACGACCTCTGGTGGGGCAGCCTGTTCAGGAACAGTGTGTGCGTCATAACACCACAGCAGTCATCTCACATTTGTGTTTGGGGGCGTGAACTTACAGGAAACAGGCTTGATAAGACATACCGTGGAGTTGTCCGCCACCAAATCAGCGTGGTAGGAGAAATTCGGTCGTAGAGTCCGTCCTCACAAATGACTGGATAGGGCTTCAATATATCATCATTACGCTTGCACCGCAAGCTAAGCTAAACCAGCATCAAGGATCTATAGAAGATTTCAACATATACAACACTTTTCAGATAAAAATCAAACACATCAATCGATCATAATACCAGGTCTCCGGAACTCCAAGCCATACTAGAAGAAAACATTCTCCCCATAAACGCCTTGCTTGGTAAATACATGTGCGGACCTGCTCATAAAAGCCCCAAAACCCCCATTATAAGTACAAGCCGGATTTGAGGGGCCAAATCCGAAAGAAAAAGAGATATTAAAAAATTAGGCTCAGAGTCGCGATGAAAGAAGAAGAGAAAGAGAAGAAGAAAATGAAAGAGTGGCTTTCAAAGACCAAGCTCGGTGGCTCAGTGTGCAGCAGCCCGTAGACCAGTGCGACTTGATGACTTGCGTGGAATTGGGGGCACTTTGCTTTTCAACACCCAGTCAGGCACTGGAGGTGTCATTTTCCTCTCCTGCTCTGGCGCCTTTTCCCCGACACTACCGGAGTCCGTGTGCTGAACAAACGGGCTGCGCGACATGCTCGGCAGGCTGCCGCTGCGGACACGAGGAAGCTGCCTCGAAGATTCATGTTGGAAAATAATTTGGCCAGCGTCCGGGGCGGCATCCACTCTAGTACCCGGAGTCAGGATAGGCGGGGTGCTGGGAGAGTCTGACCGGAAGAGCGGATGAATGTGCAGCTCGCTAGGGCTGGCCGGAGCTCTTCCGCGTGGGATCGGTCGCCTTGTCGCCGGGCTGTGGCTGCGGCTGCGCTTCAGAATCGGCCGCGGTGGCGCCAGATCCAGGATGGTGACTGGGTTGATACTGGTTCGGGGGCTGGCTGGAATCGTCTCCAAAGTGTAACTGCGGCTGATGGGCGATGTGCCAACGTCCATGACGACCTGGCGATTGCGCACATCGACAGATGACGTGTCCCAGGTATCAAAGCTTTCCTGAGTAGCATTTGGGCCGGACGTATCGATTGTGAGAGTCTGCGTGCTGTCTTTTGACTGCAGCAGCCTTGTCCGCGAAGATGTATGGCGAATAGCCTGTGGGAATGCAAGCTTGATAGGGCTGGCCTGGACGAGCTTGTTGCGCAGGGATGGTGGGGTTTCCTTCAAGCCGAAAGACTCCGACTCCTCCGAGTCGCTTTTCCTCGGTAACGTCTGGCTGTATCGAATAGACTTGACATAGGCGACTGGTGACCACGGCGAGGATTCCCTTGTTGCGAACAGATGGCGCCCGCCGGATCTTTTTTGGTGTAGCTGTGCAAAGTGTATCGTCATGAACGCAATCTGACTAGTGACGGCGAGAGCCAACATGACCGAGACGCTAATAATCTTGGACGAGAGGTTGGAGCGAACTTGGTCGTCATAGCTGCTGGAGGTCTCCAGCGACACCAATGTAAGAGCGGCGGCGACCAGCGAGATGATGCTAGCCAGTACTCCAAGACCATAGGCGATCCCGGTGTATGGCCGCGAAATCTCACGTATTTTCGCCAGCGCATGTGCCGATATGAACCAAGACAGCAGTATAAGAAGGGTGCCCTGGAGAGCCGCGGCGGCAATGGCTGTGGCTCTGATGGCGGATAGAGTGGACAGATTCGAAGAGAGCATAGCAAGGCATGCTGTTGCGCCAGCCGTGGTGCAAATAGCAGCGACGGCTAGAATAGCAAGCGATATTCGTGCCATTGTATAACGAAGCTTGGTTTTGCTGGAGAGGCAGCAAGCAAGGTTGACGCAGAGACTCGGGGCGGGTTTGTTTAAAAGGGTTCCTCACGGCAGACGGCGCCGCGAGATATAGCAGCCCCTGCGAGAGAAGATTCGATGAGAGACGTATGTTTATGTCGTCGGATTCAAGTGATATTGTAACAGCAGCAACGTCCCTTGATGTCGTGGTCGGATGTTTGCTGTTTCTTTGGCAGAGTGGGGTTGAAGCTGGGGCTGCGTTTTGAGGTGTAAGTGGTGAGGCGACAGCGTCTGATAATACGAAAGCTCGGATCCCTGCGGACGGGCACGCAAACAATCGACGAAAACGGAAGTTGGAGACAATTTAGTGATGCGAAAGCTGAAGTCGGAAATTTGCTCGATTTGGTGTTTGAGGGTTGTAAACAGGTGCAGAACTGAGAGGAGGATAGAGTAACCACGGATGTTAATCTCGGTGGCGGCGAATACACTAATACTCCAGCGCCGAAGAGAGCGGGGTTGTATGATTCGGTCTCAACAGCAACGGCCCGACGAAAATGAACATAAGTCGATGGTTCTTGGTCCCCAGGGAATAAACAATTGGAGGCTTCTAGACGATTGGAATGCAGAGAGTGGTGGTGAGCCAATGGGCGTTGTAAGTTTGTCAAATCAGGCTAGTGTAGTGCTGTGTCAACGGTCGTGTGGAATGGACCTTTCCGACTTGATCAGAAGTCGATGGCTAAGCGAGAAAGGACAGACAAAGGGAAGCGAGAAAGTCTGTAGTTTGGGGCGACAACGAATGACAGGGCCGGAATATCACGACCAGGAGCGCACAATGCCAGAAGAGAAGGGAAGATTGAGAAGGGCAGACATCGCGGGGGCGCAATGAGGGGAAGACGTCTTAAGTCTAAATCGAGGAGGGCAGCAGAACGCGTCTCGGCAGCAGGGCACACGAGGAAAGAGAAGAAGAAAAAACGAGCCGCAGGCGAGGCGAGCCCACTTGCAAGTCGACCAAAAGAAAGGCAGGGCACACAAAGCTGAACTCTCAGACTGGTGGTGGTGTAGCGTGCTGCGCTCTCCTTCGTCCTTGCATAAGCAATCATGGTGGAGCGCAACGAGCTAGCCCAGGGCCATCTGCACGTAATTATTGCACCGGCTCCAGCGGCCCCATTGAATCAGATGCAAGGACGCGACCGATCGCAAGGTACGGTGCCTGGCGGATTGGTGCTTGTCTGACCATGGCCGGCCGTGCTGTCTCATTGCAATCACGGCTCTGCAGGAAGCTTGTGGAGGGGAGGAGGGGCTTCCAGCCAGCCCCGTGGCCATGGCGTCGTCTTCCTGCATTGGTGCGCGTGTGTAAGACTGGACGAGCTGCATCTGCCATCTGCGACCTGTTGACAAAGGCATACTGCATTCCAGTGTATCCTAGCCGCAGGGCACGCATCAGATACGTCACTTGACTGCACGTCCTCGCAGCAGTCGACCTCATGTCTAGATGGTGCAAGGCCGTGGTCGACTCACGCCCGAGAGAAGTCCTGAATGAATTATGCTGGTGGACCTGCGCCATAAACGTGTTTCCGAGCTCGGGAGAATTGAAACGTGCTATCAACTACTTAGCAAGTCGAGGCTAGATGGTGGGATGCCCAGCCCTATTCGTCTTTTGTTGCTGGGAGCTTCCTGTCCGCGTGCCTCACGTCAAGCTCGAAACAACTGCAGGGCTGACGACGACAGCAACAACAACCTAGAATCAATAGTTGTTGATGTCCCAGAGTTTCATTCATGAGTCAATCGGGTCGAATCGAAAGACACCAAGTCGATTGTTTTTCGATTACAAACATGTTGCAGAGCTGTTGATTTTCTGAGGGCCGCTCCGCAAAGTCGGAGCTGGGGGAGCAATTTCGTTTCGTCGCCCACCATCTCTGTTCGACTTGGCAGTGATTAGCGCGCGGGGCATCTCAGAGAAAGTTTATTTCCAGACGCGTCGTGGACGCGTCGCTCGGCACTGGCGATGGCAATATTTTGCTGGCGGCTTTATATGATTCAACAATGGTCTCGGCAGCGAACGATGGTGCACCATGGCAAACAAACACATGGCCCGTGGGGGATGGTGTTCAAGACAAAGCCCACAGCAAATCGTCTTTTTGTTGCCAAAATAATTTCCAGAGGGCCTCCCTGCTGCAGGGCTGGTGTTACTCCCCAGTGCTCCCTACTAGAAGCCCACTAAAAAGGACGCTGCGAGCTCGCGGTAGGTGGGAGGGACGTGGCACTGGGCGTGCTGGGTGGTGCCTGGTGCAGTGGTGCCTGGGTCGCGGCCGTGGGCTCATCTCAAGTGCCCGCAGGCTGACGCTGATCAGTAAAGTAAACGTCGACGTCCTACAAACAACCACCACATCCAGCAAAAGCAACCTCCCTGCACCAAAAAGACGTGTCTTGCGACAATTTCATCCTCATCAAAGACATGCATACGGCCCAGATTCTAGCGGCACCCTGGCAGACACGTCTAGTGATTCTGCTTCGCCTGGCGTCCTTGGCCTCTCTGCTTTGTCCCCCAAACACTGTCGCGGCACGACGCTCTGCCACCTCATGCACATGGCGCAAAGTCCCAAAACCAACAAAAGAGTCAATCAAACAAATTAGATTGTCTCCTTTGACCATCGTCAATCTTAGACAAAGACGCACCATGTACTTGCTTTGGCCCCCAACAACCCGCTACAACCAACAACAAGCCTCGTTTGCTCTGCCGAGACAAAATAGCTACACGCTGGTATAAGCCCACGAAGCCCTCGCCAGCACAACCATGGTTCGACGATGATATCCAAGGTCAGCCGACAAAGAAAAAATAGGGGATAAATTGCATTCGTATGCACGAATTGTATTGCATAAGCCTCGCTGCGCTGAGGCTTTCTTTTTATCTTTTTTGTTTCTTCTCTTCTGTTTTTTTGCTTTTGCTCGTCATTGTGTGCCAAGGCAGACCAAATGAACCAAGCCTGCTAATTTGCTACACAATTGCCGGCCATCTCCTTTACAGGCACGGCACCATTCAGCCCGGCCATCCAATTCGGCCGAGATTGGGATTGAGCATTGGTCGAAATGTAATCGTAACAAGTCCCTGCATCGAAGGCGGCCGCATAGCTTTAGGTGCCCATTTGAGTTTCGGGCCGCTGACATCATGGATCCTCTAAGCGGCGGCCAAGACAACCGCACCTGCAGATTGTCTTCACCCGCTTGACTTTCTCACCAGCCTCACCAATTTTGTACGACACCAATCTCGCCAGCGGCACCATGGCAAAAGCCAGAGTCATTTACTGGTTTCGAACAGACCTGCGGTTGCACGATTCACCGGCTCTCAAAGCTGCTCTAGACCTTGACCCCGAAGTACTATGGCCGATCTTCACTTGGGATCCTTACTACGTGTATCGCGCACGCGGCGGCCTCAACAGATGGCAGTTCCTGCAAGTAGTGACTGATTCTGCAAATTTCCCATGTATCCGTACTAACTGGCATATTCTCATCGCTTCCTATCAGACTCGACTGTCAAAATGATCTGTCAGCCTCCATCACCAAGCTCAACTCCAAATCTAAACTCTTTCTCCTTCGTGAAGCGCCCCAGACAGTATTCACCAAGATTTTCAAAGCATGGGGCGTGACTCATCTGGTTTTTGAGAAGGATTCTGACAGCTACCCCCGCGAGAGAGATGCCGTGGTAGAAGCTGCAGCGAAAAAGGCCGGTGTGCAAGTCATTACTTGCTCCGGCCGAACGCTCTGGGATAGCGATAGCATCGTGGCCAAGAACGGCGGCAAGCCCACCATGTCTACTGCGCAGCTGCAGAGTGCAGGAAAGAAGCTGGGGCCCATAGACCGGCCAATTGCGGCACCGTCCAGCCTGCCGGACCCAGGAGAGATGCCACTCGACTTTGAGCATGAACAGCCCTCGGGCAAGCCAGATGTTAATTCGGAGCGCCGCACAAAAAAGGATACAGAGTATCAGAGCATCGCGGGGCCCAAAGGCGACTTCAGTATCGAAACCATGGAGGAGCTGGGCTTTCCATCGGCAACGACGCCTCACAAGGGCGGAGAATCGCGAGCACTCAAGCTTCTCGACGACATTGCCAAGGACAAAAAGTACACCGCCACCTTTGAGAAGCCAAAGACGAGCCCGGCGCAGTTTGAGCCGCAATCGACCACCCTACTGTCGCCATTTCTCCATTTCGGGGCGCTCTCCATCCGGGAATTGTACTGGCGCGTGCAAGACATTGTGGATGAGTACGGCAAAGGTGCGTCATCGCCGCCGGCCAGCCTCACTGGACAGCTATTCTTTCGAGACATGTACTTTGCTGCGCAAGCAGCCATAGGGCCAAAGTTCACGCAGACCCAAGGCAATGAGCACTGCAAGTTTATTCCCTGGCATCTTCCCTCCAAGGTCGACCCGAAAACGGGCATCACCACTGGCGAGTACCACGTTGACTCTCCCGATGCGGAGCAGTGGTTTCAGCGCTGGAAGACTGGCACGACCGGCTTTCCGTGGATTGATGCGCTGATGCGCCAGCTGAGGCAAGAAGGCTGGATTCACCATCTTGGTCGGCACTCCGTCGCCTGCTTCCTCACTCGCGGCGGTTGTTACATTGACTGGGAGCGCGGCGCCGAAGTCTTTGAGGAGTACCTGCTGGACCACGAGCCGGCCTGCAACGCGGGCAACTGGCAGTGGCTGTCGTGCACCGCCTTCTTCACGCAATACTTTCGCATGTACAGCCCCGTCTCCTTTCCGCAAAAGTGGGACAAGAACGGCGACTTTGTCCGGCATTGGGTGCCGGAGCTCAAGGATCTTCCCGCCAAGTACATTTACGAGCCGTGGAAGGCGCCGCTGCTGGACCAGAAGCAAGCCGGCGTACGTATCACGGGCGACGGGCTGTCGTCCTCGACGGCGGCGGGGGAGAAGGGCAAGACGTACCCCAAACCCATGTTTGACTTTGGCGAGAGGCGAGAGATTTGCCTCGCGGCCATGAAAACGGCGTACAAGGCGGACCTGTACGGCAACGACAAACGAGTGGCGGACGGAAGCTGGGCGGATCTCTTCCCTGCCAAGGGCGAGCACGTTGGTGTTCGCGATCTCGATTTCGAAAGCGATGACGGCGAAAAGGCAGACGAAGGCGATGCGTCGGACGATGCTAATCCTGGGGAGAAGAGAAGCGCCAAGCCCAAGCAGGCACCGGCAAAGAAGCAAAAGACGTTGAATTTTCATGGCACTGGGCGTCGGCCATGACGGACAGCTATGGTCAGGTTGCAACGTGCGTCTCGTAAATTATATACATTAATAGATGTTGTACAAACATAATCCCAGTTGGGAATTGGCTAGAAGTCGGCGTCTTTGTCTGCCAGGCGTGTCAGCTCCTGCGCCCAGAGCCAATGGTCGTTGGCCTCGCTCGAGCTTCCCGCTTTGGCGGCCTTGTCCAGCTCAATCGTGGCCATTTCCTCAAAGCAGTCGAGGGCGCCCGTGCAGCCCGCCTTGAACAGATACTGCAGAGCCTCGTCCGGGTCGCTGGCCCGCAGCGTCTTGCCGAGCTGCGGGTCGGCCTCGATGTAGCCCTCCTCGGACAGCCTGCGCAAAATGGCCACCGCCTGGTCCGTCTTGCCGCGCTTGGCCAGCGTCTTGCCCAACGCGAGGCGAAAGTTGGGCTCCCAGTTGCCCAGGCCGCCGCCGTCGCCGCCGCGCGCGTGCTGCTTCTGCCCCTGCAGAACCTTGTTCAGGGTCGCCTCGGCCTCGCCGTACTTGCCCTGCTGGTAGAGAACCTCGCCCTCAATCGCCATGGCGGTGGGGTCGCCGCCCCTGACGAGCGCGCGGAAACGCTGCTCCGCCGGCGCGAAGAGGGCTTCCTTGCCGTACTGACCGCTGCGCGCCAGAAAGGCGGCCAGGCTGCACGCAGACGGCGCGTGGCCCCAGTTTGTGGCGGTGAACCAGAGCGAGGCCGCGAGGTGGCTCTTGAAGCCTCGCGACGCTTCCATGACAATGCAGCCGAGATCGTGTAGGACTGCCGCTCCTGGCAAGTTTTCTATTGGTGTTGATACGACCGTCAGCATGCCGGCAGCTCAAGAAATTTATGTTGAATGGGACATCGGTGAAGCAGGCTCTGGCAACATACGCGAAGGTGAGACCAGCTGAAAAGGGCTGTCGTAGACGCGGATATACTGCGTGAACGCCATCAAGCTTGCATAATACCCTGCGGGAGGCATGAGGTTGAACTCGTCTCTTTTGTTATGGATGAAGGCTTCAACGTAAGATCGAGGTAGGCTTGTGAGGTCGAGGATCTCGTCCATGAAGAATTGCTTCCTGGGAGCCCCTGGTATCGTGACCGATCCTCTCGTCGGGCTCTTGGGTGGCACTCGTTGCCTCTCATGAGCCTCATTGCGTTTCCATCGGCATTGGGATGCTAGTTGAGGATGGATCCTTGGTCGCCGCAGCGCCAGGCATTGATTGAGTACGGACAGCGCACGCTTCGAGTTGCCGCATGCCGCCATGTTGATCGCGCTTGCACCGGCGAAGCGTCGGCTAAAACGTAGTCCTACCCAATGCTCAAGTATTTCGTCAAGGTTGATCCCGAATCACGGCAAAAAATATTATTTGATGTCGTAGGAAGCAGCCGTTCACGAAACTCGTGGTAGTGTCGAGGTTCAGTCTAGCCTGCTGGGCCTGCGCTAGAGGTACCATTTCACTGACTGTGCTGATTGGCCAATTGGCGTCGCGTCCTTTTCAATAGATGCCAGGTCGGTGTCACGGCGCCTGTAGGGGCCGAAAGCCTGAAAGGCCCACCTAAATTTTTTGATATCGCAACCTCACGGCCGACTTTGCGCAAACCATTTTTACTACAACAGACAGGCTTTTCATTGATCGTGATCGCCGCTATTTTATTTTTACTAGCTTCACCTTATACCCGTGAGACTGTCGACCCGGTCTCTTCCAATCACAGCCAGAACGTCCGCCACTTCGTCATCAGCTGCGCCGGCGCCTATCCCAACAGACCTACTGAAACTTTTTCTGCTAGGTGTTTTTAAAAGTCGTGGTCGGAAGAGAAATCACAATGGCGCCCGTTACACGCAGGAAACAAGCAGAGATGGAGGCCAACTCATCAGCGGCCGAAGAGCCTTCGCCCGCGCTCAAATCTTCTGCATCCAAGCGTGGCCAAAAGCTTGCCCTCCGAGGCAAGGAGGGAGATGAGGACAAGACCCCGTCCAAGACGGCGGCCAAGAAGGGCAGCGTGATTGTGTTTGATGATGATGAGATGAGCAAGCCTGTGGTGATCAAGAAGACCGTCGCAAAGCCCGCCGCGCCCGTGGAGGACGACGAGGACGAGGGTTCGAGCGATGATGAGGCGCCCGAGGCTGTTTCGACAACCAAGGCTGCGAGTGAGATTAAGTCTGCCGCCAAGGCCACGCAAAAGGCTGCTCAAGAGTGAGTTTTTGCTACGTCCTGACGATGACGAGGCGAAAAGGGCAAAGAGCTAATTACAGGCACAGGCAAGCTACAGCACAGAAGCGAAAGCGCCAGGAGCGCGATGCCTTGCTGAAGTCACAAGCTGAGGAGCGCAAGAAAACGGAAGAAGGGACCCGCTCCAGCCCTGCTTCCGAGCAAGAGTCCAAAGGCCTCGTCGCCACTCGTCCGCCCAAAGCGGCACGCAAGCGCGGCGGCCAGGTCGACATCCCCGATCTGCTGCCCGCCGAGTTCCTCACCGACTCGTCTGGCGAGAGTGACAGCGAGGCCGAAGATGCCACGGCCCGCCGCTCCAAGCCCAAACGCAGAAAGGTGGCCGCCGTGGAGCGCAGCCTCACCCGCCTGGACAAGGGCCCGCGCGACGCGACAATCGGGTCGACCGTGTACCAGGTGGCCAAGAAGACGGACGGGCGCATGGCGCCCAAGGTCAAGCAGTACTCCAAGAGCACCAAGGAGCTGCTTCTCAAGAGACAGCGGGCGCCAGCCAAGCCCCGCGGCGGCTTCTTGGTCAAGAGATGAGGGCGCAGGAGAAATGGATGAGCCTTCCGGCTTAGGTTGCAGACAGCTTAGAGGCAAGAGCTGCATTAGGGAGCAGACTATGCGGTCAGCGACTTGGCATGGCCGCTAGCCTCATGCTGTGCATCCGTGTGCTTCGCAGCATGGCTGAAGCGCCTGATCATGCTGTTGGAACCGTCATCATTACTGGCTACGCGGCCATACCGCTCGAACCTCACTGTGGCCTCATCATATGCACATTTCGTCACGCATTACATACGGTCGTTTCCGGTCTTTATGCTGATGGGCACTGCTGTTGAACAGATGGTGAAACAAAAAAGAAACAGGCAATTTACGCTGTGGGATCGCGGAAAGTGAAAGCTTATAGCAGGAATACCGGCGTTGGGATGTTGTCACAACATGTTTTTCCCATTTTTCCTTTACTTTATACATGCAATTTACGTAGTGCTTTACGCATTCAATTTCAAAATATGCACGCAGCAGGTTCGGCGAGTTCTGATACCTTGCCTTTCAATCTAACGCTAACAGCAGCGTTGATGTTTCAAAGATGTCCTTGGCCCTTCTTCGGGACTTTATGCTGGTGAAACGGCGATAGCAAGGCTACCGCCCGACGATAGTCTCCCCCGCTCTTTGTTATCGCTTAAGCCCAAGGTAAGCTCACCTGCAGCCTTCTCACCGCAGCACGCCCTCTCCATCTTGTAGAGGGCGCGCTGGACGACTGCTAATAGGTGACTACCTAGAGTGGTTTTCTTGCATGATTTCGGCCATACCTCGCCAAGACTACTCTCGGTGTTGGGGGCGACAACCCCTGCGAGAGTGAAATTGCCGAAAGACGGAAAGCGATGGTGGCACCGCATCTTCGATCCTGCCCCTCTCGAGCGGGCGGTTTCTTGAGTTTGTGCATGCAGGCCTAGCTACATGCACCGTCCCAGAGCGAAGAGTCCAACCGGCAAATCGAGGCCAGGTCTCGGTGTCGCATCCAGGTCATCTCGACGTTGCACTGCAGCGCTGGCGTACTAAGCGAAGCCATGCACGGATAGCTTGACACTTTTACCCCTGTCTTGTAAACTCTGCCGCAACCTCGTGGATGCTACGCTGTTTGACGGCAGATGGCGCTAAAACGGGCTTGGACGGTGCGCAATGCAAGCTTGGCCCTCATTGCGTGCTTGCATTGGGATTCTGAGGTATTGTCAATCGAGGCTCATCCCCGCAATATCGGCCATAAGTCGAGAATCGGTAAATTCACTGTGTTTACGTTGACAATGTTGTTATGCTCGGTGATGCTAGGCAGCAAAGGTGCGGCACCAAGCGGCGGCGCGCCAGGGCTATTCACTGTCAATTCATTGAGACATGATGCTTAAACTGCAGCGTGCGAGTTTTGCTAGCATCGGGGCGCTCTTTTTGCACGGCCGAGGTTTTGTGTTACTGTGACGGAGTTGGTTCACGCGGCTGCGCCAGGCAGCAGCCTGCCACGGGCAACGCTGGTTGGCTGTGGCATCAACTGCACGCGAGACGGAGGAGCGCTTTGCAGGCGCCTACAGTCCCGTCAGCTGGCAGTGATTGTTTTGCAAACGGGAGATGCAAATAGTACAAGTACAGAGGGACTGCACTGTCGAGACGCACAGAAAGAGATTCATCACAACACTCGCACGTTCATCAAGTTTCATCACACACACACACAACCGGTTCCATCAGACATTGCCCAACTCGCTTACACGCCATCATGGGCACCCGCCACCTCATCGTCGTCGTTCTCCACGGCCGCTGGTACATTGCCCAGTACGGCCAGTTTGACGGCTACCCCGAGGCCGCCGGCATGCAGCTCGTCAGGCTGCTCGCCTCGCCGGAGCTCGTGGAGCAGGTCCGCGCGGGGCTCCCGCACACCTACGAGCCCGACGGCGCGGCCCTCGACAGGATGTGGGAGGCCAGCGTCGACGCGCGCGCCATCCTCGCCCACGGGCCCGACGTCGGGCCCGACGGCCGCCTCCGCGAGTCGCAGTACAGCCTGTGGCGCCGCGACCCCGTCGCCCGCTACGCGCCCGAGCTGCTCGACATGCTGCCCTCGCTGGCGCGCGAGACGAGCGCCGCCGTCCTCGTCCTCGTCGCGCGCGGCGCCACCGCCGAGCGGCCCCTGCCCGTCAAGCTCGAGCCGACGTTTGCCAACGACGGCCTCTTTTGCGAGTGGGCGTACGTCGTCGACCTAGACCAGGCGGCGCTCGAGGTCTACGTGGGCGCGTCGGCCAAGACGCCGGGGCACCGCTTCGCCAACGTCGGCCCGGAGAGCGCCTCGGTGCCGGAGTACGTTGTGTCGGTGCCTTTTGGTCAGCTGGATGTGTACAAGGACGATTGTGACGGCTTTGTGGGGATGATCAATGACAAGATTGAGGCCATCAATCGACGCAGGGCTGCTGGTCGCGAGGAGCTTGATGGATCTGACGGGTAGGAGGAGCCTGAAGAGCCGGAGGAACCTGAAGAGCCGGAAACGCCTGAAGAGCCAGAAGAGCCCGAGGAGCCAGAAGAGCCCGAGGAGCAAAACAGTGTGCAGAGCACAAGAGTGCAAATGTGACTTATAGTTAATAATTGCAAAAAGAGATGAGGTGCTAGCGACTTGGTCAAGTTGGCAAATTTGATTGATACACCATCGTCTCAATCACGATTCAATGCATGTTTCCAACCCATCTTTTACGAACTGGATCGTATGTCTGACTTGGCTGACATCTTTCGCGTGGTAACTGCAGAACAAACACCAAATACGCCCGGCTACCCTAGAATGCAATCCCCAATTCATCAAATGCTTGAAACAAGGCAACTCATCTCTTGCAGCAAAAATCTCCCTACAGCCAGCCACCGCTTATCCCGCGCCGATAATCGCACAACTTCTTACTTGCTGCCAGCCACACCACCAGCACCACGACCCCGGCTCTTATTACAACCTTCCATATCGCCAAGGCCTTTCTTCTACTACACACTTGCCAACCTCGATATAGTTCCCTCTTCGAAAGCGGAGCCACCCGAATAAACCTGCTACATCGTGCCACCCTGATTATATGCCCCCTGTCCCGTGTTTGGCCGGCCACTTTTTTTTTTTCCTGTCAGGTACCCGATCCAGCAATGCAAGCCTCTTTTTTTTTTTCGTCCTTTTTTTTCCCTTTCTACGATGCGACGGCCTCTCCCTTTTGTTGTATGGGTCGGTTTGCTATATCACACGCCGTGATATTATACAGTTGATGACCCGTCCTGGAGACCACCCCTTACGCTGGGGAACACCGTACTGCTTCTGGGAGCCAATTGAGAGCCAAGGCAGCGCTGTACAAAATACGGGCGCTGAAACCTCGCGGCTGGCAAGTTCCGACATCCGGACACGTTTTTTTTTGGTCATTTCTTTTCCTTTTTGAGGGGCCAAGCGACCCCTTTCAACGTGGCATCCTAACTACGCCCTGGGGTTGGTTGGTTGGTTGGCTGGCTGCCCTTCAATTGCTTTCGTCCATGTAACCAAATCGCCCTCTTCAGTAGCGTAGAATTATATTTTTGGCCCCTGTATACGTCCATCGCTCTTGCAAGGCAAATCAACTTGACTTCTCCATGCGTTCGGTGAACTGAAATGTTTTGCTTACTTCGAACCAACTAGTGGCAAGCAGGGGGGGGCTGGTTCAGTTGCCGCGATCAAGGTCGGAAGGGAACGCTTCGACCACAAGGCTGGCTTACCCGTGCATTCTGGATTACTTAGATTGGTCACAATTCAAGCATCTCCGTGTATGTACGACCTCTCAGGGTTTGGCCTTTAGATACGGAGTAGTCGCAGCGATCAACGTCATGGTCAAGGCCGGCCAGAAGGACAAAACTTTAACATTGCATGATTTAATATGTGCGAGACCCTGCATGGGCTTGCTGGCTCTGCAGCGTGAGACATGTCTCTATTGTTGTCAAGGTTCGAAATGGCGAGACCTAGCTGTGAGAAATTGCAAACACCAAGCGCAATGCCCATCATGATTTCCTGTCAGTCATGCTCTACGCTAGAGCTTCCACGCTCGACGATCTAATCCATCAATTTTCCGCTGTTACTTGAGCAAGTCATCGTGATAACGTTACTGAAGCTTGCATCCCAGCAACCAAAAACGGAACTGAGCGCGCAAAAGGCTGCCGGCCTTGTCAATCAGCAACTCGCCCGGCAAACTACGGCTCGACAGTTAAAGCCTATCAATGCAAATCGCTAACAGTGGTAACTGGCCGAGTGGCTTGAGGGTAAAGATTTTTACCCCGATCATGGTCTCTGCATGGGCATCACGAACAAGAGAGAGAGACATACTCCGCGCTGAGCCGGCCGTATTCTTCAGCTCGCGCCTGCGCTGGTGGCTGTCGTAACAAGAGAAAATTACCCCTGTCAAAGAAGAGTAGCGAGAAAAAAGAGAAAGAAAACGCTGATGTCCTGTGCTGGCAGGCTGCGTTCTGAGCCTGCCACCCTGCCTAGCACTCGCTCTCTCCACTTCGAAACTGGGGGCTCAGTTTAGCGTAGGCTCGTCAACTTGTGTGCTTGTCTACTTGGTTCATTCTGCGCTGCTGGCGGTGACAATTTTTTCCTATCGGCAGTAGTATGCTCAGTGGCGGGAGGGCAAGCCGCCATGCGTCTCAGGGTTCATGTACCCGTCACCCGGGGTGTTGAGGGAGTGCCATGTGCTCGGGGCGGCGTTGCTCCCCAAGCATGTGATGTTCGCGTCAAGTACGGAGTAACTACCATGTACGACACAGGCACATATTAAGGCACCACTCCGACTCGGTGTTGAGGCTTCTCAGCTGCAAGACGCAGCCTGAACCAGAGGAGCGGTTCGTTATGGGCCACCTTGTTAATATGAGCGTAGCCTCTGGCGCATCTTGCTCTCGGCTGCCTTTCCAGGGCTCGACAAGAGGCGCAGCAAGCAGACTTGAAGAGGCCAAGTCTTTGCCCCGATGACGATCCAAGCATCTCGTCTCATGGGTCCCGCTTACGCTGAGCACCGGCTTTGAAGTCGGTAATTTTCACCTTCCGGAGTGATGCCGCTCCGCAACAGAAGCACAGGTCTCAGGACGTGGGCGCACGATTGGCGATGCTTGGTGATGGAGAAGGGGCTATCCCCGTCATCACACGCATGAGGCTAGAGGCTGACATACAGGAACAATGGCCGGAGAATTGTCCTGCTTGTTTCGTGAAGCAGGGGCATGAACCACTCCAGTAGTCGATCAATAATTATTCGCGGTGGGGAAGAATTGACAAAAAAATCTGGCCGTAATAATCGAGCCTTGGAATACATTGATGTTGGTGGCCGGAATGCGTTAGTGAACGCACATGAGACAGGTTTGGCTGGCTCTGACTTGCCTGCGCTGTGCTTATGAACGTGTGAACATTGAGAGGTCGAGCCATCGTCAGATGAGCCCAGCAGACTTCTAGGGTCACTGAACATTCACTATTGCAAGTGATACGTGGTTTTGCGACGGGCGAGGTATTGAAAGAAATTTAGCTTCGTGCGAGGCGCTGGGGAACTCGGGGCGGGTGTTTGTCCAGATTCGATTTCAGCGACCGTTTCTATAACAGCTGCTAAAGACCCGAAAATAAAACAAACAACGCCAGATGTTACGCTGCAGGATGGCCACATGGCTGGCTGTTCAAGCTAACAGCCAAAGGGTCTGTGCCATGGGACTAACACAGCGCCACCTCCGCCTTTTTCACCAACCTCACACGAATGCACTGTTGTGGTAGCAGCGATGGCTTGTTCACAAGTCAATCGCGCAGCAAGAATTGGTACTTTGGTGTGCCTTATCACTGCCATCAACGTCATGACACCATTGACCGCCATGTGGTCAGTGCTCGCACCGATTTATCAAGCCTTGTCTTGGTACGGCCAGCTTTGAAGGCGCGGATCGGTACCAACAGGCTAACGTAGCTGAATGTTCTCCGTCTTGCAACGTTCTCGGGCAATAAAAGGCTTTTGTGGTGAGTTACCGCTGCTGTTGTAAGCGAGAGACTGTTTGATTCGAGATCCGTTTCCCAAAGACAAGGTAGTAATAGCTTGGCTGGTATTATGAACAAGGTCCCCGGACTATGGGGCGCATGAAACACAAGCCAGTGATGGCTAGAGCGGGTCTCTTTTTGTTCCAGAAGTTCTCGAGTTCCATTGGAAGAAAGATCGGCACCAAGCTGCAGCTTCTCGGCAGTCTGCGACAAGTGGCAGAAGAGGCCAAAACTGCGCCTGGAGTCTTTTCTCGCCGCTCTCTTGTGGCTGGCTGCGGCCGTTCCGATGCTGCGCAATTCATGCCTCTGATCATGCGAGCGCCCTGCAGCTACGCATCTATCAATGCTGTTGCCAGTCAGCGCCACTTGAAAGAGCATTGCTTTTGACAGGCATAAAGAGGGTCCCTAATTGAGATTGTGTTCAGACCACCATGCGTCAGGCCAAGCTAGTGTTACAGCTATTCTCGCAAGAAGCCAGGCACGACAAGCTTCGGAAAGGAAGGTCTCGCGTCTGCGCCCCAAATGCGCATGCCGACGGGAAAGACAGCGCTGCCATTTGCCGCACTGGTGAGTCCAAGACATGTGTGCAGATTTGTCAATAAGTCGGGGTAAATTTCAAACTGCCCTCCTGCCTTGAGTAGCAACTGATCTGCAGTTGATTGTACATGTAGTATGTACTGGTTGGCGTCCAGCAGAGCACCTTTACTCTAAAGCTGGAGTTGTAGTCGACATTTGGTAACAAGCATGAAAGCAACCGCTAACTCGGCCGATTCGTGCCATTGCAATGCCATGGCAAGGATGTATCGGCGACTACCACAACTTGTTCTTGTTAACCTTTGCAATTGACAAGACTTGGCCTAAGCAATTCGTTGGGCAAGAATAATGGTGAGGGACATCCTGTATGCAGGGTCTGCCAAGACAATTCGTCGACGTCACGGTTTGAAGTCCATTGTTGGAACCTTGGAACTAGAGCGGGCAATGGTTCCATTGCAGCTAAACCCTCATCAAGATGGTGGCCAGAGTTACAACGGCCTACTAGAGCAACAACAACTAGCTTGCTGCCATGTTCTAGCGTAGGCCAACAAAGTCGCTGGACTTTGTTGGCCGTCCCCATGATCGGCGCCTTGGCCGGTGCAACATTGGCGTTATAGCGTGACGGGCCGGACCCGAGAAGCAAAATAGTCGAGCAGAATCAAGCCAGTTGTGGGAGAGAAGGATCACAACATGGAGGCTGGGAGTGCGAGGCCACGGCAATGCGCCTTCGCAAGGAGCAGTAAATAACTTAGACTTCGTTGCTGCGCCGTACCAGTACATGCGACTCGCCGGCAAATACACCCTGGGACCGGCAACGTGGCCGGACACCCGGCCGCGCACCGAGTGGTTGAAAATTTACTGGGACTTTTGATGGTTGCAGCCAGGCTGAGATGGGGCCCAATGAGTCGTCGTTTTTGAATGGTGGCTTGCAGGTCCCAGATTTTGCCGCATTCGAAAATGGATGCATATTGGCGGACAGGGCTTGACAACCAGTGAGACTGTTGCACCGGGGGCTGCAAGCTTGATGTGCGCCAGTCTCCCGAATCGCCCATCTGCAGCTGCTGAGCACAGGGGTAAAGAATCAGGTCATTGCAGTCTCAGAAGCAGCGCGGGGCAGCGAGTGGCCAAACGACGATGGTATTGGCCCCGGGTTGAAGGAATATACGAGGCCAATCTCCCCTTATTGGAATCGCACGAGTCAACCGTCGGCCATGATCAGGCGGATAACGGTGATGAGAGGCGCATCGCTAGTGAGCTATTAAACGGATACGCAATTTGGTGAGCAGTGCTGTGCCACTGGTGCTGTGGCAATGCATGATTACTAGCGTCAATGTACCTGTTCAAGTACCAGTAACTAATAAGTAGTGCTTGCAGCCGTTGAACGAGGGGGCGGCAAAGTTCTGTATGTTTGGTCATGTATGTCAGAATACTAGCAAGGCCATGCTAGCGTAAAATAAGAGCCGGTGGGATGGGGGCTTGCATGCAGGGCCTGTCATGAAAGTGGGCGCGGCACATTATTTTCCTGTTTGATTGCAAGCCGACATCAGGAGCGGGAATGCCGCTGTGTCGCCATGTTGTCCGTCAATCGTCAGCCGAGGCGACCATTCCGAAGGCAATGCTCCGTACGGAGTACCCAGCGATGATATCCACGTCAAGGCGAATCTTGACACAACCGGATCTGGCGCATATATTAGCGCGTAAGAATCTAAAAAAAGGGTCGAATGGGGAAAACCGCAGTGGAACGGACACACAACAAATTGAGGTCAATCCGAACGGGATTAGAGTGTTGGTGCGACATGTTCAGGTAGGCTGTCATTCCAGGACCAAATCAGAGAACAAAATTTCATCAAATTAGGTCAAGCTCCCCGCACTCCGCCACGTGAAGCCCTGGCCACCCTAGCCTGGCCCAGGCGAACGGAAGGGCGATTTCATTAATAAATGGTTGCACAGCAGCCAAGTGTTGTGCAGTTCGTGCTGGGAGGGAGCAGGGAGCGCCATACAATGGTGTCGTAATAAGGCCGGGACAAGCACAACAGCATCCGAGATGACAGACCACTGCTGATAGAATGACTGGAAAGTCGGTGCAGCCCATGATTCGCAATGTGACAAGATTTGAGCGGATGTCGAACTGGCAATTGACGCCTACGGGCTTGCATCGCACAGACATCAAACCAAGCATGAATGCGGCGTATTTAAACCTTGTTTTGTCCCTTGTTGGTCACGAATATGCCGAGATCAGCATGTCTTGAATATGCGAAGTAGGACTGATACTTTGATATCATTTCCTCACAAGCTACTCCGTATTGGCAGTGGAAATCGTGAGCAGGTAGGTTGGTGGATCATGGCGCATGGTAATGATACAGGGTCATTGGCTTGCCCAGTAGGTAGGTAATTAACCTGGCACACCCCAGCACGCCTTCCAGCAAGTAATAAGTACCTCAGTGCAGTACCGAAGGCTGGCAAGCTGGCATCCCGAGCAGGCGGCATCAATAGAGAATTGATGCAGGCCGCTTGGGCGAGCTGCATGGCCGGAGAAACACGACTGCAGGGCCGCGCAGACCAGCCAGGGGCCAGTGCATGGCAGGCTGTGGGAAGTATGTACGGATACATGACGAGGCGAAGTATCTCATTACTAGTATTCCGGTGCTGGTCGAGGTTGATGTCGAAAATGTTGTTTGGTTGTCGCATGCTGTCCTCGCGTCATGGCTGGCACGAGCTTCGCGTCGTTTGCACAGGCAGCCTTCGTTGAGAGATGCCATACCAGCCGGAACTGCTGTGGACTTTGTCAATACGCAATCGATATCGGCCACAGCGAAGTTACCTGCAGATTCTGGTATTAGCTTGTGAGAGTCAAGGTGTTCCCTCTCTCGTTGTGCGCTAGGGTTAGCCATCAATTGTGTTGTGCTAGGCCATGGCCGGATGGCGAAATGGTGTAGAGTGCCGTAAATACCGTCAGCATAATTATGCTAGCACCGACGAGCAGCATCTGGTGCAGTTGCGGCTGGTAGCGATAAACAGATGGCGAACGAGTTGGGATGGACTTGTCGTCCCTTGTCTTACTGGCCCAAGCTTTGCGGGTTGGTGGATGTGAATGGCAAGCGACGGATGGAGCTGTGCAGCGGTTGAGTGGATACAGTATTACTGGGCACCTAGCTAGGCACTAGGGAAGCACGAGGCACGCACACAGGCACCTAGGTAGGCGTGGTAGGGCAGGGCGGACAGAGATGTACGGATACAGTGGGTGTACCTAGCTCAGCGGCCAGACATAGGTACCTACCCAAGCAACTACCTACAAGTAAGCAAGTCGTTGTAGGTAGGGTAGGTGCAAAAGGCACAGAGTCTTGCAGCAACTCCCAGTGGTGATTGAAGCCAAGACAGGCATGAATGGATTGAGTTGGGGTGTTTGAAAGATCGACTGATTTATTGAACCAGGGTTGGCAAAAAGTATAATTAATTGCATGGTGCTACCAGTATTAATGCAAGCGTCAGTAAAGATGTACAGAGCTATTTACAGGTGCAGCAGACGTTGCCGAAAAGCTTGCCTGCCTGAGCAATAAGCAGGCGGTCGTTGGAGGGCGGAAATGGGTAGTGCTGATTGTGCTGATGATATCATGTCAATGATGTAGGAGTGGCAATATGGAATTGAAATCCGACTCGTCGATCTTTCCTTTCGGCACGTTCTTGGTTTCTGGTCGACTGGTGACTGGATAATAATACATCATCGATTGGTCTTGTCATAATTATAAGCGTTGAGGGTTGTAGTCTGGACGTCTTTATCAGGTGGCCTTGTTGCCTACCTAGGGTTGTTTAGCACGGCGACGGCGCTGTCAGGCATCAGATAGTTCTGTTTAGCGTGCAGCCTGGCAGGCGACGGCGGGGCGGGTGCCTGCACCTCGGGCCTCTGAAGGCCGCTGCAGGTATCCGGAGGTACCCAGCCAGCAAGCATACCTAGGTAGGTAGGTACCTAGCGGCCGGTTGTTGGAAGCAGCCGTTGACCAACACCGGCACCTGTCAAGGTTTGACTGTTGAGCATGCCGCCAGCCGGTGGCCAACCCAATCATTCGAGGCCATTGTCTTTTACACGCCCCCAGGCTCTGCACTTGGAATTGCCAACTCTGGTGCAAAGACGAGCTGGTGGGAGGCGAATCGGGCAGGCCGTGAGGGCTCGAGAGCGGGCTTGAAGCACGGAGCCAAGCAACCAAGCAAAACGGCACCATAGCTTGGTATGGCAACTGGTCGACTGGTGTATCCGTCCGGGCAACCCCACCTCCTCCACTGTCCTGTCTTGCCAGGTGGTGGAGGTCTACAATGTCGAGGGCGCGAGTGTGTTTTGGTTGGTCAATAGGTAGGCATCCACCTGCAAATACGTTGTGCGATTCCGTATCCGTATTTCATTGACATATAATCACGTCTGTAATAAGAGTGGCATTGTAGAAACGCCCAGGCGCAGCCGGTCCTCTGTAACAATTAGACTGGGCTACAGCACTCGACCCCTCGTCCATCAAGCGGCCCCTCCAACGCCCCTCAGCCATGCCACTAAAACAGTGCTAGCCGTCGGTACAGGCACCTCTGGCTGGTCATTGGCAGGTGGGTGCCTCCCCTGCAGCAGACCTCGGCGGTACTTGGGTGAGTGGTGGTGATTGTATGGAGACTGGTGGTCGCTCCCAATTATTATCTGTTTGATAAGTTCTACGGAGTACCATTTATCGTTTACCATCGTGCTGTGCCTGCGTGCGTTGCGCTCTCCGTGTCTGCCTGGGTCATTTGTCATTATCCCAATTGTAGCGTCATTGGGACATTGAACTTTCATTGTGCACGTACGCACTCTCTCAAAGCAATAGAAATGCACAGCACATCACTAACTAACCTTGAATGTTTGTCTGCCTTTCCAACTTGCCTTGTTATCATTTTCCTGATGAGTGGCAGTCGTCGATTACGGATGGTTGGGCTCCATCTTTTCATCAGGACCTTACATGTTAGCGCCCATGGAAGGCCCAGCACGGAGCAGGCCCAGAGTTGCCTGGCGCATGTACCAGTAGACTCTAGAGCATCTAGGACCTAGGCACAGGTGGCGCAGGTAGGCCTGCACGGCCTGCCAGGGCTGGCCAGGGCTTGCGCTTGCCAGTTGCCAGGGTGGCTTGTCGATTGTCCCCTGTCTCGCCCACCAGTGCCACCACCATCCACCAGCAGCAGCTCTGCTTGGCATGGGCATGGCTTCCCACTGGCGACGGCACCCATCAGCCATTCATCCACCATCATCACTTTTGCCCGCCGCCCCCTGGTCACCTCATGATTAGCCTCCTTTCAATTTTCCTGGCGACTGCCTAGGGACTTACTGGTAGGAACTCGCTTGCTCTCTATGGATACTAGTTACGGATACTCGTACCTGCTACTAGATACAGCCTGCAGAGCGCTACCAGTCAACAGTGCAACTAGTTGGCTGCTGGAAGCCCACAGCGGACCAAGCAACGGCCCCCGGTCTGGTCTGCCCACCGGAAAAAGCACGCCGCCAACGAGCGACCTAACTCGAGATGGCCTGGCCCGTCTCCCATCTCCCACCCATCCATCCATCCATCCACCAGGCCACCGACCACCGACCACCGGCCACTGACCACCATCTCATCCATGCGCCGCTGAACCCCTTTTGTCTCTTTTTCTTTTGGCCTTCTTTCTTGGGCCCTGTAGATTCCCGTCCCCATCGTGCGCGCAACTGCCATTCAAACTACACGCGGCTTGTTCTCTTTTGTTCTCCCATCTCCCCTCCACAATCTACTGTCGTCTCTTCTTCTTCTCCCCTTGATCTCCTCTCCAGCAATCTTCTCCTGATTTCAATCTTCTTTTTGGCAGTGTCTTTGCTCCAGCTTGAAACGTCCTTGTTTCCTGCTTTGGCCGCTTACTGCTTGGAGGGCTCTGGACATAGTGCCGCTCACACCACGAATCGCCTCGCTCTGCCCACCACAAACAGGCACCTCAACTTCTTCGTCCTCGGCCACCACACCTTTTTTTTCCCTCTTTTCTCACCCGCGCCTTTGCTCGACTCGCCCGTCAGCCAAGCCGACCCTGTTTCTTTCGAGCCTGACACTGCAATCATCATGCGCAGCACATCCCCGCCTGCTCGCAACTAGCATTGTTCACCAGCCCCAACGTGAAACGCCGTCCAGACACAGGCCACCCCCACAATTGTCACTATTACTTCGCCCGTCCATATTCGACACCGTTCCTACTCGCTTGGTATACCGTTTCTGACTGCTTAGTCTTGCGACTGCTTTGGAGCCTCTGCTGTGACCTGTGACGTTGCTCGCTTGTCCAATCTTGACATCTCCTCGCTTCGCCTACTTCTTCCGCTTCTGCGCCGCTCTCCTCCATGTTCAATCGACTCCTATCCAAAGCCTCTCACCCTCCCGCCAACGCACAATACAACCCAGACAGCTTCAGAGATAACAAACCAGCTCCTGGTCACGCCGCTCCTCCCGATCCCTGGGGTGCTGGTCCCTCTCGTCAGCAATCAGACTATACCGGCTCTTCTTTTGGCGCTCAGGGTACGTTCTCTACCTCGACTTTTTCTTCTTCGCATATCTGTGCTCTTCAAGCCGGCACCTCTTACATCCGCTGTCTTTCCTTCTGCTCGGCCTCGCCGCAACTCTTGGACTGCTGAAATCGCTAACCACATTCTCTGCAGGTGGACCGCTGCATTCACATCCCACCAGCAACGCTTCTCGCGGAAGAGGCGCTTCCATCGGCTCCAAAGTCGGAGCTCTCGAAAACAACGTCATGGCCAGCACCACGGACCGAAGCCGCTTGCGGCGAGAACGAACATTCGTCGGTAGCGAATGTGCCGTCTGCGAAGAACCACTCGAGCACACCCTCCAGGGCGAGCGCATCCTTCAATTCTCTTGCACCCATGTCTCTCACGAAGCCTGTTTCTACGAATTCATTCGCGAGGTCGAAGCGCAGTACTGCCCGACATGCGACTCCCCTCTGCATCTCGATACCAGTCGTGGTGGCAATGTTATCGACATCAGTTCGTCTTCCAGGCGCGCAAATGAGTTAGGGCAAGCCACTGACTCGACTACAGACAAAATCAGCAACATGGTTCGCTCGGCAGGAAGCGACACTCGTTCTACACACACGCCCACTCCCACATGGGACAGCCAGACCATGAGACCACCGAGCGTCGACAGTGCACAGCGCCGTCTCCCGCAGCAACAGCAACCGCCGCAGCAAACACAGCCCCAACTGCAGCCCTCTCTCCAGCCACCCACGCCTAGCGCTGGCAGAGACGGTGGTGCTCGTGGCAGCCTGCGCGACAGTCGTGAGAATCTCTCGGACCGCTATGGTCCCTCCAGACACACTCGCAGCGACAGCGATGTTACTGGCATTACTGGCGTTACCTCCTCCGGCGGTTATCCTGAAACCACCCAAAGCGGCCCTCAGTGGCGCCACGACTACGATGTTCAGGCGATGGAGACTTCCCCTGGCAGCCCCCAACGTGCCATTACCCGCAACCCTATACCTTCTCCGATGGTCACGGTTCGTTCCGAATTCCCAACAATCAGCAGGTCGCGTCAGCAACAAACTCTCACCTGTCTCATTACCATTGAGGTCCCAGACAACAAGTGGAAGCCGGATCCAGATGATCTCGGCTCAAATAGCGTTGCTCGCCAGCCCTCTCTCGGCCGTATTGACGATGTTGCTGCATATGCCGCCTCACCTCAGCAGCCAACACCCGCGCCCGCACCCAAGTTCTACCCCTACGAGTCGCCAGCTGCTTTAGAGGAAGCCAGGCAGAGCCTCAATCGTCGAGTGGAGAGTTGGCACGGCTTGGACTTTGAGAAATTCGGCCAGCTTCGACTCTATGGTACTCTTCATGTTGGCAAGGACAAGAAGTCGTGGCAAGAACTCGAGTGCTTCCTCTTTGGCGAGATGCTCATCTGTGTCAAGGAAAAGAAGATTGCCGGTGCCCCTCCTCAGCCTCAGTGGGACGAAAGCGGCAACCCCCGTAAGACGAGCCGGGTTGCGCTCAAAGGCTCTATCTTGATCAAGAAGCATCTTCAGGAAGTTGCCGAGACTGGTAACATTGACGAGAACATTCTGACATTGAGCCTCTCGGTCAACGAGTTGCCGCAGTTCCATCTTCGCTTCTCAAACCGCAATCAGCTCAAGCTGTGGAACCAGGCCTTGTTGGATCTCAACGCTGTTGAAACTTCGCCCATCCGAAGCCCAGAATTCGAGCGCGGCGACATGTCAGAGACCGACGAGGAGGCGGACTGGCAGCGCTCCCGACCCCAGCGCGTCTCCTCTACGACCTCATCTTGGGGCCCCAAGTCTGTCACTACTGCGCCCACCGAGTACACCAATAACTTCACGGCCAAGCTCAACCGCATGTCGGCATCCATTCACGTTCCCATCGATGTCGTTGTAGTGGTTCCCATCTCTTCCTCCATGCAGGGAGTCAAGATCAACCTGGTTCGTGACGCTCTCAAATTCATGGTCAACACTCTGGGAGAGCGTGACCGCATGGGTCTTGTCACTTTTGGCTCGGGAGGCGGCGGCGTCCCTATCGTCGGCATGACGACAAATGCTTGGCCGGGCTGGGGCAACATTCTGGGCTCCATCAAGCCTGTCGGTCAGAAGAGCCATCGCGCTGACGTGGTCGAGGGCGCTAATGTCGCCATGGACCTGCTCATGCAGCGCAAACACAGTAATCCTCTTGCCACTATCATGCTGATTAGCGATGCGTCTACTTCGGATGCCGACTCCGTTGACTTTGTCATCTCAAGAGCAGAGGCTGCCAAGATCACCATTCACACTTTTGGTCTGGGTATGACGCACAAACCCGACACCATGATTGAGCTTTCCACCAGAACAAAGGCCTCGTATACCTATGTCAAGGACTGGATGATGCTTCGTGAGTGCCTGGCTGGCTGCCTGGGCTCTATGCAAGCCTTGTCTCACCAGAATGTGAAGCTCAAGCTCAAGCTGCCGGAAGGCTCGCCAGCCAAGTTCCACAAGATCAACGGCGCACTGCAGACAACCAAGCGCGCTACTGGCCGCGATGCAGAGGCTGCGCTCGGAGATCTGCGCTTCGGTGACAAGCGTGACATCCTTGTCCAGCTAATCATTGTTCCCGATACTTCCTCGCAGGAGCAGCTCCCTCAAGATGCTTGGGACAACATTGTCTCCGGGCTAGAGGCACTTGGTGGCGGTGCAGACAATGACGGTGAGCGTACACTGTCCGTCGAAGAGGTTCCCTTGATACAGGCCGACCTAAGCTGGGGCGACATTCTTCGTGAGGGCAGTGTCACACAGATGCCACGTCCATCGCTCCTCGCCATCACTATGCTTCCCTCCTCGGGTCAGAAAAAGGCATGGGGCAACTCACCGCCCATTCCTCCTCATCCAAGCATCGTCCAGCGCCGCATGGAGCTTCTCACTTCAGACATGCTCTCTCGCGCGCTGACTCTCGTCAGCCGTGGGCAGCACGATCGGGCCTTCACCCTGCTGAACGAGACGCGTTCTATTCTAAAGGGCCTCGGCAAGGGTGGCCTGCCACCCGTCCCAGCCCCCAAATCGACGCCCTCGACGCCTCACCCCGGCAACGAAGCTTCTCCTATCCCTGCTGGAACACCCGACCGCAAACGCAGCCCATCACCGCCGACCTCTGCCACCTCGTCGGCCGGAAACGTCAGTGTTCTCCCATCGGCACAGATCCGCAACGCGCGATCAGGTGAGGGCCTCGCCCTGGGCACTGGCATTGACGCTATCACGGTATCAGCGCTCGACGCTGAGCTGGAAAGCAGCCTGGAGTGGATCAACCATCCAGCCGTTTTTGGTCGCGACAGCCGCAAGGCTGTCCTGCAGGCCATTGGTGTCATTTCCTCGCAACGCGCATTTACCTTCCGCAGTCCCATTGAGAGTCTCTGGGCCAATCGCGTGACTGGTATCAAGCGACTGGCTGACAAGAGTCGCGAATGGCGCGAAGAAGGCGGCGGCGAGGGTGGCATCATGGAGGAAGCCTAAGTTGATTACCCTCAACCCTTGTCATTTGGCAAGGAGCACCAACACCTCTTGCTTCGCATTTATCACGACCATTTTTTATTAAGCATCACCAACCCCATTACGACACAGTCATGATTACCCAAGACACTCGTTCTAGCCCACAGAGGTGGCACCAAAATATTCCTATCGTATCGAAGCTTGATGGGTTTCGTCAGCTCAATCACTAGACCATGCTCTTTTCTTCTTCTGATTCATGTTTTTTATCGGGTTCGCTTGTACGTACACCCTTATACCCGCTTGGGCCGTACCATGCGATATGACGGCCTTGTTCACTGTCAATACTTGCTTGCTTTCTTCTGTTTATTCTGGACATTTTGACTATATATACTGGGCTCTTGGAAATCTCGACGTGGTATCTCCGTGAGCCATCGTCCTTTTTTGTCCTATTCTCTTTTTTTGCGTTTTCGGCTGGGAAATGGGAAAGAATCAACATGCTAAATACGCCCTTTGGCCTATGTATGATTACACGGATCTTCATTTTGATGTCTGTCTTGTCTGCCTTATAATTTACTTTGCTCATATCTACTACGCTCGCATTTACCATGCTCGTCTACCACGTACCCTTCTTCCTGCTTGTTTTTTTTCATGTTGGTCTGCGACTTACTTTCGTTCTTGAAATACTTCCATTTGTGTTGGTTCTTTTCGTGTTGTGCAAATTCCGAGGCCTTGTAGCAACACATCAGACAGCCTTCTCGAATACATTGCAAACCCAATTTGCAGCCCTGTATTGATATCTCAATGTGCTTGCACGAAAAAAATTGCTTCATGGGTGTTTTCATAGGTATAAATAGTCGGACTTCTTTGGCCCTTTTTATTCAGTACGCCCGCTCTCAGGTCCCGAGAACTTTCTAGAGAACTTTTGGTCTTTCTATCAACAGCCTTCCTGGCCCATCAATTTCACACCTCTCTCTTCCCCGGGCCAGAATCTTTTGCAGGTATTGCCTCCTCGAGTCTGTGTACATGTTGTCATATTTCTTCCCTTTGTTCTTTTAAGCCTTTTCAGTCTTCATCACCTCGGGTATGCGTTACATTTAGTCGTCATCCCAGTTCTGGTATAATAGTCAGCAAGTTGATTCGCTGAAGGTGTATGTAATTCATAGATGGTAACCTACAGGGTTGGGGCCCGGGGGCTTGGGGCCACCTGCTTGACGAGCGACGATAATCTGATCAACAGACAAGACTGTGCGGGCAGCCTCGGTGGCGAGTTTGATAGCCCAGTACTTGGAGGCCAGCAGGTCGAGGATACCGTCCTCCTGCGCATCCAGAATACCGGTGCCGTCGGAGTTTTCTACGTCAACACCAGTGTCGCCATCCTCGGCCTTGTGGTGGGCAGCATATAATCTAGAAAGCACCTCGGTGGCGTCAAGGCCACAGCTCTCGGCGAGTGTGCGAGGGATGACCTCAAAGGCCTCGCCGTACTTTTTGATGGCGTACTGGCTGAGGCCGGGGGTCTTGTCACCCTGGGCCTGGATCTTGGTGCTCAGCTGGATCTCAGTGGCACCGGCACCGGGCACAAGCCGCGGGTCCTTGGTGATGGCCTTGACAACGTTGACGCCGTCATCGACAGCGCGCTCAATATCGTCGAGGTGGTTCTGCGTAGCGCCGCGGAGAACTAGGGTTGCTGTGCGGGTCACTTCGTCCTCCTGGCGGAATACGGTAACACGGTCGCCGCCAATCTCCATAGTCTCGACAATGTCAATGTTGCCCATCTCGTCGGGCATGGGGGCACCGAGGCGAGCCAGGGGGGTGGCGCCGACAACGCGGCATACTCTGCGGAGGTCAAACTTGGAGAGAATCTTGATGGCGAGGATGCCGAATCTGTTGAGGTAGTGGAGAGCAAGGTCGCCAATGCGGTCACCGCAGACAACGACGCGGACACCAGCATCGTAGAGCTCCTTGATGGCAGTCTCGAGCTGGTTCTCCTCGCCCTTGGTGAAGTCCATCATCTCCTTGGCGTTATGCAGCAGAACTGTGCCCTTGGTCTCGGTCTGACTGGTATCAATGGGACACGTGTAGACGGCGACCTTGGAACGAGTGGCCTTTTTGACGATGCCGTGAGGCTCCTTGGGAAAGACCATGCCGCGGACGACACGGCTCTGCTCCAGGCTGCCACCCATGATCTTGACGACGCGAATGTTGTCGACGTTGAAGTTGGCCGGGTTCTTGGGCAGAACAGCGAGGACAGCTTCGGCGACAAGTTCGGCCAGCGTGTCTTCGTTGCCGTTTTGCTTGCTGGCAATGACGGTGCGCAGAGCCTTGGTGAGCTCTTCCTGGTCCCGAATGTTCTCGACCTTGTCGACAGCCAGCTGCTCGAGGGTGTCGAGTGCAAACTTCTGCGCCCTCTCGTAGCCGAGGACAATGTCGGCCGTCTTGAGGCCCATGCGCAGCAGGTCTTCGGCTTTGCGAAGCAGCTCGCCGGCGAGGATGATGACAAAGTTTGTAGCGTCGCCCATTTCGGCATCCTGCTGCTGCGAGGCCATGACGAGAAGCTTGGCCGCGGGATGGACAACGTCGAGCTCGCGGAGGATCGTGGCGGCGTCGGAGGTGAGGATCATCTTTTGCAGGTGGTTGATGACGACCTTGCTGCGGCCGTAGGGGCCCAGCGAGGTCTGAACAGTCTGGGCAATGGCGCGGCAGGCATCGACGTTGCGGTGGACAGCGCCATCTTCGGAGTCGTAGCTGTAGCAGAGGGGAGCAGGGTCAGCAATGGTGCACGTCGGGGAAGACTTGTCTTGCAGTAATGGCGGGGCATAGGGGTCGCGGGGGAAGCAAAAGTTGGGAGAGGCGCAGCGTACTTGTTGTAGCCCTGCTTGAAAAGACCCGAGTTGGGAGCCTGGGGAATATTGAGGGACATGGTGATGTGATCGACCTGCGTCGAGAGGTGAAGCGGTGACGGGGTGCTGTCGTTGCTTCGGCGGTGGTGATGTCGCTTCCAAGAGCTTCCACCTTGAAGCGCTCTAGAAAATCTTGGGAGTGGATTTGTGTGGTGCAGCGGTTTGGAGGGGACGCGGCGTGGCGGCGTTTGGTGGGCTGCCTGGCGGTACACTGGTACCTGGCGTTGCATACAGTTATTGCGCAGGCACAATGTACCCACTACTTGGAGAGCTCGCCGCCTTTTCAAAGCTGCCGGTATGCAGGAGGATGCTCGCCATTGATGGCAGGAAATGCTTGATTTTCCTGTAACGCTCTTTGTATTGACTAATTGACACTTTCCACCCGACCTCATGTTTTTTTGCTTATTTTTCGGCATATCTTGTGCTCCGTGGGAGCTTGCTCTGACGACACAATACTGTAGTGCTGCCTGTACTAGGTGGATGCTGTCGCAGCGGTCCAAGTTTGTGATTGATAACTAGATACCCTGTAGGCCTTTGAGGATGGATTTCGGGGCGATATCCCTCGCACCTTTGCATGAGAACTTGGTTCAGTTGTGCCTTTTGTGGTATCTGAGGGAGATTTTATATGCCACTCGCCATGAACCCGCTATCGACTTGCTTCTTCCCACGTATAGACTTCTCACTATCTAGTGAAACTGCTTTCCGAACGTCTTTTACGACTCTAATACCGGCACTATCGTCTACACATGCTACATATTTCAACATAATCGCTGAAATGTTATAAACTGACCTCTATACGAATTCAAACGCGTCAAATATCGCGGTTATCGGCCCAAGTTGTCTCATTGTCATTTCACAGTCTACAAGTGTAACGATACTGGCTGGCTGGTGTGGCGCGGCGCACTAGCCACAAGCACCCGTAAACCGCCAATACAAACGGGCGCTGGGCTCGCCGCAGCCGAGCGTGTACTGCCTACCCCAAAGCACCGCTCCCACTGCCAGCGCTATCAAAGGGCGACACGGAGCTTAAACTGGCTTCACCCCGAAACCAAATTTTCCCTCCTCCTCGCCCGCACATCGCCATTGCACCATTGCACATTCGGCGCATCTCTGAAAGCCCCTCTTGGCATTGCGCTCTCGCAACCAAGATCGAGCATCTAACTGGAATTGCACCCAAAGCGCTAACCGCGCTCCCTCTACATACCTCGAGTCGGCAATTGCCAGAGACAACGCAATGGCACCACAGACTGGTCAGTTCAGGTCCCGTCTCCAGCCCCGTTTCCTGTTTGCTATCCACGTGTAACCTCGTGCGTTGAAATTCAACACGGGCAAAGCGATTCATTCCTCCCTGCCATCCTGTCCTTCCCATCACCGCGCAGTCCCTTGGCCATCTATCGCGCCGAAGCACGGCCCATTGCCCGTCATATTTGTCGCGATGGCGCAGAAACGAAAGATTGCAGACACTGACTTTGCATCGAAACCAGTCATTCCCCCATCACTTCCGCCCTCGGTCGAGGAAGCATACCGACGAAAATGCGTTCAGCTCAAGCACCGCACCAACGAGGTCGAGGAGGCCAACGATGCCGCCAGACTCCGCCTTACGCGTATCAAGCGCCAGGTTGAGAAGCTGCGCGTCGAGCGCGCATTTCTCCTCGAGCAACTGTCGAAGCGCACAAGCGCCAATGTTGAAGATTCAGAAGGAAGCCCGAGCCCGCCGCCGACGGTACGTGTCACCTTCGACGCCGTTGTGAGGCTACCTGATTCCAACCTCGTCCAAACACTCTGCTAACGTGAGACACAGCCCAAAGAGAAGCCTTTGCGCACAAAGCGCGGCCACCGCAAGGTCTCGACCATTGCCGAGGATGGCAAGGAGGAAGGCGGCCCCGAGTCACCGACGCAGGAGGCCAGCGCGCGGGGAACGAAGCGAGCCAAGACTGCCAACGGCGTCCGAAAGTCTAAAAAGGGCGCCGGCGTCAAAGCGGCCTATGACCTCTATTGCGACGAAACGCGACCCATCCTAGAAGCCAAAAATGTCGACGACATGAACATTGAGGAGGAGCTCGTCAAGGGCTGGGAAGACCTTGCCGAGGTGGACAAGGAGTCCTACCAAAGGAAGGCAGACAATGCAGCGGCCAAGGACAGCCAAGATAAAGAGGGATCTCCCGAGGCTGACACAGCTCTCGGAAAAGAGGCCCACGATGACAAGGACGATGACAAGGACGATGACAAGGACGATGACAAGGAAGAAGACAAGGACGAAGACAAGGACGAAGACAAGGGCGAGGACGGTGATGACAACAAGGGCGGCGGCGAGGACGAGGATGTTGAGATGGTCAACTACGACACAGAGGACCAAGAGACACAAATGGATTAGAACTTGGGTTAACAAGACCAAGACTGTAGGATGACGAGGGCATGTGTACTTTTCGGCGTTTGATACTACTCTTCTTGTATTTTGGCTGCTTCATCGAGCAACGGGGGTTTGTGTATTCTTTACTTTTTGGCAACGCGGGCATACCGGAGACAGAATAAAAGACTATGATGCAAAATTTTCCCTGTATGAACATTTCCAGCGTAGCTTGGGCTTCTACCGTGCCGCTCTAATAGCACCGCGGACTGTCTTGTAAACGTTCTACTGAACCTCTCTTCCCTTGTCCCTATACTATTACGAAAAAAGCAGCTGCAACAAAACAATGTGCCAAAGGAGGATTGAAGAATAAAACAACAACAATAACATGCAGAATGGGGCAAAGGGGAATAACTACAATCGCTATCCAGGAAAAGAAAACCATGCCGTGCCAGAAAGCAAGTTGCGAGAGGGCGCCAGTCGGTGGCCTATTCGCCAGCGTACAAGTCGACAATAATGTTGATGCCAGCAACGACAATTTCCATTGCAATTAAAACAATGACTGAGAAGGAGGAAAAAAAGACGATGGTTAGCGGTTACGTTTTCTTTGTCGAGCGACTGTAGAGGGATAAAGGGACAATGCTACTCACCGATCCATTCCAGCTTTTCGCCGTGGCCGTGGCTCAGCTGGTCCTTGAGCACCGCGAGGAGATCGGCAATGACGTCCAGGCGCTCCGTCAAGAGTCCGACGCGCTGGTCCATCTCGAGGTAGCTGCGGACGGCCTGGTAGACGGGCTCGAGCTGGGGCTCGACCCAGAACAGCTCGGGTGTATCGAGCACGGAGCCGTTGAGGTGGATGTTGATGCGCAGGATGAAGAGCTCGCCAATCTGCATGTTGATTTGCGACCTGCTCAGCGCAATTTTGCCGGTCAGGGCAATCTGTGTGGGGATGTCCTTGCATGTCTCGACGGTCGAGGAGATGAGCTCTTCAAATAATGATGTCTGTATGGTTTTCCGCAGTTAGTGTCCGTGTTCACGTAGGCCTGGCGGCCCGGGGAAAAAAAGCGAATTTTTCAAGCCCACCTTGACACTTTGAGCAAGGGCATGCGAAATGGCCAGCTTGGTCATGTAGTTGTTCTTGTCGCGCAGCGTGATAAAGTCGTTGTAGATGCGCGCTTGGTACTCCTTGGTGTAGTAAAAGTTGAACTGCTCCGTTTCTACATCGTCTGGTGCAAGCTTCTCCAGCTCAAATTTTGAAATGTACTTGAGAAACCTCGCCTCCTCAGTCTCCGACATGCCCCATATTACCACAACGCCGTAGTCAAAAAGAAAGACCTCAGGCGTGTGGACCTGGGTGTCAAAGTCTGGCACCGCATCTCTGTCGCCAGCGTCGTTCATGTTGGCCCCGAGCAGGTCCTCCTCTGTGATTTGGTCGGTGGCAACGTCGTGCTCCGACGTGGCAAACTCGTCGCCGTAGCCCGAGTCGGCCGCGTTCAAGGAGACAAAGGAGTCGTCGGCGCCGCCGGTTGAGTGCCGGCGTTGGTATGACATGACGGGGTCGCGCCGGGGCGGCGGCTCCTTGGCGTATGCGTAGGGGGTGTATATGCACTCGTCGATGAGCTTGGGGTGGGCGCCGCGGGACTTGCCGCGGCCCTTGAGGAAGCGCATGAGGCCGTCCATGTCGTAGCGGTTGGCGGTGCAGTAGGCCGTGACGCGCGGGAGCTTGCTCCGGTCCGACTTGCCAAGGCGGGCGGCGTCGCGTCGGGCATTGGGGTCCTTGATCCGCGTGTACTGCGAGTAGACGTCGCGGCCGCTCTCCTCGTCGGCGTCGTCGTCATCGAGCTCCGGGTTCGGCAGCAGCTTGAGCTTCTCCGTCTTCTTGGTGCTGCGCTGGGGGCCGAGCTTGGCCCCAAACGGCGCCGGGCTCAGCATCGGCACCGCCGTGTGGCTGTTGCGCCGGCGCAGCTTGTTGTTGAGGGCGGCGAGGACGGGCGGACCGCCTGCGGTGCCAGGGACTGCTGCTCCCGAGGCGCCGCTCGGCACTCCGACCGCGACGCTGCTTGGCTTCGAGGCGACGACCCGCGTCTCGGGTTCAATCGTGCGGGTGACGGGGTTGGCGCTGAATGTGACATTTCGTGATGATTTGGGGCGAGATTCGACTATTGGAAGCAGAGGTTCTCGCTCGCCGCTGGATGATCTTTTTGATGAGTCCATGACGTGCAAAGTGTGCCGGGGGGGACTGTGTGGTTTTTTTGCGTCTACAAGTCTTCCTCTCAATCAGATATCCTGTGTTTCTCAATTATTCGTACACATGGCTGTAATTAGAAGAACAAAAATGCGTTCCGTATTTCAGAAGCACGACGAATGGCGAAAACAAAATGTAGATAATGTTGATGGATCGTCACTGGCCGCGAGACTTTTTGGAGCGGCGTACATGAATGATGATGTTGACTGCTGCCCACTAACTATTTAAGAGCACCCACTGACGCTTGCCCACTTTCGGCGGCGCTAGACTTCCGGACCTCCAGCCTCGGCGCATGCAGCCCCGAAACCTTGACTGTGGCGCTGTTGGCCTATGAGACAGTAAGTTGATGGCTGTGGCAGCAAATGAGCGACGAAATGGATTTGCAACTTGAGTTTTGTGATTGCTGGAGTTTTTGTCCCGCGAAGCGTCTTCGTCTCTAGTTGTAGCTTGGCGGCGACTGCCATCGCCCTCTGCCGTCACCCTGTCCATCTGCACTCAGCAGCCCCAATCGAGCTGTATTAGGCTGCAACATACTATGGAAATCAGGAGATCCCATGGCTGGGTTCGAGATAATGACTAACTTCATTATATCCGGCATGGTGATGCTCCCAGCTTTATTAGCATCAATAAATTATTCGTTGGCCAGTCGCTTTACCGCTACAGTCCATCTCAGTCCCTGGCGACGTTGGCGGAGAACGTACAGGTAGGATGCAATAATAGCTTAAATTGGGGACGCAATAATGCATCGCTGCCTCACTAACAGAAAGAACCGACTACCAAATGTCTTATCGTACGGATATTGTACACTGGTGCGACGTAACTCAGTTTTCCAAATTTCTCCCGAGCCTCACGCCATTTCTCAGTCCACTGTCTCGACCTCGAAATGAAATCCAGCATCGTCGAGCCGGTCAATAAAGGCCTGTCCGAGGCAGGCTGGGGTATAGACACCGCCATCAAGTTTGACATCATCTTGAAGGACGGTGGCTGCAGCTTCGCCGAGCAGAATAGCGGTCACTTTGTAGTTTTAGCATGATATATCAATGGCAGTCAAAAGGGGAGAAACTCACAGACGTAGGCGCTACCGTCGTACCGTGCCTTGGCGAAAGCCTTTTGCGTAGTTTCCTCATCGTCAGGCACAGCAACGCCTCGGTACTCCAGCAACTCCTTCGATCGAGTCTGGCGGTCGGGACCACCGCCAGGCTGGGTGACGAGGCTCTTCAGTAGACTGCGGACCGGAGGAAGTAACGCGAGCACGATCGAGGCCCATACCAAGCCCCAGTGGACGAAGAAGCCCTGGAACCAGCTGTCGACTCTCATGTACTGCTTCCAAACAAACTTGTCGCCGTAAAATTCAGCCCTGCGTGACGGAATCTCAGGGAGAAGGCCCCATGTACGTTCCACAATAGCGGCGTCTGTTGAATCGGCCAGAGAACTGCTGAGGCGCCCGAGATACTGATTATGGTGGGAGCCGAACAGCGCATGCGCGAGAGGTAGACTCTGTCTGTCGGGCTTCTCCGTGTGGGGAGTTGGCGACAGTGCATAGGGTGCAAACGCGGCACGGAGATCGGAAAGTGAAAAGACGTCGAAGAGACCGAGGACTGTGGCGAGAGTGCCGCCTGATGGTGTTCCCCTAGATTCGCTAGGTCAATATACCGGCCATCTGATGGTCCCGCGGATACATGACCAACTTACTTGAGCTTGTGAATAGCAATGGTGACCTCCTTGGTGTCGGCATCGAGCTCGTCGCGAACATGCTCAGCCAGGAGCCATGTAGTAAGATCCGAGGGAGCAGACTCTACGCCAATCTGAGGAACCATGATGGCGCCAGAGTTCTTTGCGACATCTTCGTACTTCTTGATCATGCTGCCCACCCAGACAGACTCGCCCGTCACGTCAAAATAGTGAGTGCCGGCCTCGGCGCATACCTTGAAGACCTTCTCGCCATATTTGCAGTAAGGACCGACGGTCGATATCATAACTTTGGTCTTGACAGCAAGAGCCTTGAGCCCCTCCTCGTCGCCAATATCGGCGATTTCAATGTCTGCGAGAACCGTTCTGTTAGTGGTCACTGGGCAATGCGCGATGATAACATTGAATCGGTGTCCGGATGCTAACCAGGTGGGGCTCGGTCGGCGTTGTATTGCTTGACATCTTCAACTACAGCCTGAAGCTTAGCTTCAGATCGGCCTGCGACAGCCCATTTGACGTTGGTTGGCAGGTTGGAGGCAATGTGCTCAGCCGTCAATTGGCCAGTGTAGCCTGTTGCGCCATTAGTGGTGGTCTTGGAGCCACAGCGGCGCACATGAAAGTACCTGTGGCGCCCAGGACGACAATGTCGTACTTCCGGTTTTGCCTGCGAGGTGCCATCTTATCAATGGAGTATAGCTGGGGGCGAATATATGTTGTGTGATGCCACGGGGCAAACGACTGATGTTGATGAGACGCCGACGGAAGCTGTAGATCCAGGGGACAGACAGGCACAGCTACTGGTAGTTGTGTGGCAGGAAAGCCTCAGCGCGCTCAGATACGACGCGATCAAAGATGCAAGTGAGGACAGCAAGCTGCAGGCAGGGGTGGTGTCTGGTTGAGAAATCCGTCAGGTTGTGCGCGCAATTGCTACGTCTACGATATCGTTGTTTAATCACGGAGATGTTGACGCAATAGGCAACTTTGAAAACGTGGTGGCGGGCAATGAACAAGTCCGTTTCCAAGCTTCCTCCCTCGGTAGCTTCGTTGCGGCGCTGGAGGCTGAAGCGCCTCGGCGAGTGGGGACGGACGACTAGCCGGATGTGGATGAGGCGTTCACGTGATAAAGGTCGTGACCGCATCGACGCCAAGGTACGTACCGGTCCACCAGGCCCGCCTACGCCGCACATTCAGAATTCGCTTGGGCCGCCCACAACCACTCACGTGCTTGCCCTAAGGAAAATCACAACTCGCAACTTTCCCAGGACCATTTTGGTGGAAACCGTCTTGATAGCCATTTGCACTCAACCTCAACAACCCCAAATCACATACCACCGCCAAAATGACCAAGCGCACGAAGAAGGTCGGAGTTACGTACGTATACAGAGAATGACAAGAGCCAATCAATTAATTTGCTAACGGCGTTTTACAGCGGCAAGTACGGCACTCGGTAAGTCGACGAAAAAAACTATACTATGCGTCTTCGATGTTCGATTCGGTCCGGCGAATACCTTGTCTTGAAGTCAACCACAACAATTCAGTACCCAGGCTCGCCGGGAAAGTGCAATGCTTTATTCGTCTTGATTGCTGCGACCGCGGGCGCGTGTCGAAATTATGTACGAATCGACAGAATCTCGTCAACATGAACGGCATCGGACATGCACTTTCGCGTACCTGGATACGGATCTACGGTTCAACGACACATCACGGCTGCCTGGGATCGAATCGAGCATGGAAGACAAACTTATCCTGTCGACAGAAACTAACTTTCTGCCCACAGCTACGGTGCTTCTCTGCGTAAGCAGGTCAAGAAGATGGAAGTCAGCCAGCACGCCAAGTACACCTGCACTTTCTGCGGCAAGGTCACCGTCCGTCGCCAGTCCACTGGTATCTGGAACTGCCGCTCTTGCAAGCGCACCATGGCCGGTGGTGCTTACACCGTTGCGTACGTCTACACACCCTGCTACCACTGTGCGACATTCTGGAGACAACGAAAGAAACGAGGCTCAGGATGAGGCAGTGGGCCGACAAACCCGATCGATAACCAAGCTAACATTTGTGCCACAGCACCCCTGCCGCTGCTGCTATGCGCTCGACTCTCCGTCGTCTGAGAGAGATTGCCGAGGTTTAAAGGGGACGAGGAGTTTTTGGGGTAGTGGAACAAAAAAATGAACCGGAGGACATATACGGCATTTGCTTTTCGGTCTGGTGTACCTGGAAACATGGTTTTGCGTGCCTGCACTACGAGTCGACGAATTTTTGTATGTTCGACACATCGGCTTCGACCATAGAGGTCAGTCGGTAAAGCAATGAAAAAAACAAAAAACTTTGCAACGACCAATCACGAAGATCCTGCTCCATGGCTATGCGAGATGCTCTATTCTCTTGTTGTGACTTGCTAACGGTGGATATTGGGTGAATGGTGGTTTTTCTTCTTCTTTGTACTCCTGGTGGCTGGCTGACTGGGTGTCCTGAGTCGTTGCTCTCACGGCAGCGTGTATGAGCCGAAGGTCGCCGGCTGCGACATTGCGGCAAGGATGCGCAATTTTAGCCCCAACACCATGATGATTGCGGCGGCACTGCGGTTCATCTATGGAAGCATTTCTGGGCAACGATTCCTAGACATGACTCACATTGGGGCTGGGTAACGATGTGCCTGGCTGTGCACAAAAGTGTGTTCGATCGGATCAACCCAGGCGTGGGAAGGACGGTGCCTGCCACGAAAAGTGCATCAACGGTTGCTCTCCACGTCTCCGTGCATCCGTCCAGCGCCCGACCGGCTCTGATGACCTGAAGTCGTAGATGCTGTGGACGCCTAGTAGCGCCTCGTAGATGCACCACGTGGTCGCGGATACGGGACAGGTGCAAGGACTCTCCACTAGAATCGTCAGGCTCACGAGAAAAAGAAAAGCCAGAGTACGGACTGAAGGACGGAACTCAGCTACGCTCCAGATGATTGTTTTTTCAACATGAGCTGTCATTGAAGCAAGGAGATAAGGCTCCGTTGGTGGGCATTGCAGTCGGTTGTTAAGCAGGCTACCCTGTCCTATCAACGGCGGACTACATGTAAGAAGAAACCAGGCATGAGCGCAACTGCCGCGAGCTACGTCGGATAGAGTTGTCCTCTGATCTATTGGGAGACCGGGCATTCCTAATATCTGGTACAATAATTTGAGTACTGCAAGTGTCCAAGTCCATGGCCGGTGAGCTGGATGGCCTGGAGGATAGGCGTGCTCAAGATCGCACGACAGTGGACTTTTGTTTTCGGCCGGCGATGAAGAATAAAACCGGCTGTCGTGATTTTTCGGGTTTGACATGACCAACCCTGGAACAGGAGCTCAACCACTAGTGATTTCTGTGTCAATGTGGCCTTTAGCCCACAAGGTGTCACTCACTGACCTGGCAGCGTTCGGGGCATTCTGCTGTGTCACCAATCCCGACGGCTGAAGTGTGACCAAGTGCGGTGAGGTGATGGTACAAGGGCTACTTCATGTGCAAACATCTACAAGCCCAATGCATGCTGTCCAACAGCTCTCCCGATCTGTGCCCTGAATACTCTATACAATCTTCGAAGAGAAGAATCTTCCCGACGTGGCTGGCTCTGGTAACTAATAGATGCAGCCTAGGCCCTCGTGACCCCTCCATGAGACACTGCGAAGCTGCCAATGGACAATGGCTTCCACCAAATGATAGCCTAGCGCAGCTTCCCCCCTGCCTCGCTCACGTACCTAGCCTAATCGTGAGCGACACCGCTGGGTTCAAGGTGACTTGCACGATTTGCACGCAAGTTACTGCTGTGACCGGCTGGCTTAGAGACGCAATTTGTCCCATACCGCGCCACCGTCGACAATGGCCACCTTGACACGGGCTACAGGCGCCGCGGCCACTTTCACCGTCGTCGCCATCATCTATCTGGGAGCCTTTAGCCGGCTCACGCACGGCGCCTACACGCCGGCGTTTTACGAGTACCAGCTGGACCGCGCGCCGGACAACGAGTCGACGCGGCTGGTGCCGTACGTCGACGCGGCGCTGGCGACGCTGGCGCTGGTGCGGGCGACTCGCTCCTACGCGCTCTTCTTTTGCGTCGCGTTTCAGGTCATGGGTCTCGGGCTGCGACTGCGCGAGGGCAAGGACGTGACGGCAGACTTCACGCTGACGCTGGCCACCCTCGTGGCTCTGGCGACATCGGTGGCGGGCGACGTTGGAGCTGCCAGGAGGTGACAATGGCCTGTCGCAACAAAGCTTGCCGTCCATGACAGCCGTGGGCAGGACGCGCAGGTATACAATATGCAAGAACCAGGCGGGTTTCATCGGCATGTGTGTGTGTGTGCCTGGATCTATAGTCTGCATATGTACACAGTACGCCTGGAATAGAAATGAACGGGTTGGCAAAACAAAGAGGTTGCTTGCTGGCTGCCCCTCCTCCAAGTCAGCTGCCTCAGGTAGGTGATGCGATGAGTGGGCTGCTGCTTGTTTATTACTCTGTACCTACCAGCCGACGCAAGTACTGTGAAAGTCGTCAGGAAGCAATAGATGGCCACGCGTGTCTTAAATACATGACTAGTTTTGCATAGTACATTCCGCGGAACTAGTTGGGGGAGAACCCTGGCGGCTGCAGTTATTATTTTTGTTTTATCTTTGGGACCAGGGTGAGTCGGCGTGTAGGCGTGAATGGATGCACGACGAGTCGTAGAGGTTCTTGAGGGGGGGGGGGCTTCTATGACACGGTCGCCAGCGGGACCGTCCAGGAACGTACCATCCATGAAGCCCATCGAGTAAGGGAGGATGAGGAGGCCATCATGCGTACAAGTATGTCAAGACTAGGTATTACGAGGTAGATTGGGATCGCGAAACGAGTAAGCTTTTCGTATCAGTGCATGTGCTTTGAGGCGGAATGGGCGGCTGGCTGTTTCCGGAGTTCCTACCTATCCATTCGTATGGCCTGGCACCTGCGTCCCGTAGTAGTGCGATTAGGTACGTAGATAGGTAGCAGACAGACAGCCACTGGGCGACGAGAAACTCGCCTCCTGGGTTTAGCTTGATGGGCAAAACACTTTGTTGCCTTTGTAAGTTGTAAATACTTATAAGGTACCTGGTCATCGGCCGGAGCAGGCAAAGGTACGACGCAGCTGGGGCCCCAAGGTCAGTATGGTTTCGTTTGACTTGGTTTGGTTTGGTGGCGTCTCCAGCGTCGGCGTCACGTATGAGCCAGCCCAGCCCCACTGGTTAGGTGCGCAAAGGGTTCTCTCTCGCTCTCTCTGTTGGAGTGCCTGATTTGCCCGTTGTGGCCTTTCACCTTTTCCATCCTTTCCCATCCTTCAGCCCAGCCTAGTCCAGCCGCGCTCTACGAAATAGTTTTTCTGGACAACTTACCCAGAGACCTTATTTGGCTTTTTTTCTCACTTTTCCCTTACTGCCCTCCGACAACAAAGGTACTTGGACTGCCTCCTCTCCGTGGCTTATTAGCAGGTACCTGCGTCCATCACCGCCAACCAGGCTCTCTGCCACCAACTACCGCCCGCCTTTTTAGCCCGGGCCCGCCGCCTTCCCTTCTTCTTCCCCTTCCCTTGCTTCCATTTCCCGCTCTGCCTGGCCTGGCCTGGACTGGAGTTGCCCACCCGCCACCACTCACTCTACCACCCTTCGCCCACCAACCCACTCACTGCCCGCTGCCCGCTGCTCGCTGCACCGCCCAACTTCCCACCCAAAACCCACTGCGGCCACGCTGCACATCATCCGACACCACTAACACTTTCAGCGCCAAATCGTCGTCACGCCCAGCACCACGAATCACGGCTGCTCGAGTTTGCCCCCCTGCCCATCTCTTCGCTTCCCTAATATCCATCGTTTCCATTGCCGCCTTCTCTTCACTCTTCTTCTCGTTTTTACATGTTTTCGTCAGACTCGGGCCCGTATTGTCGCAATAGGCACCATGTCTGAGCCTGATCAGTGCATCATATGCCTGGATCACCTGCCCACGCCCGCTAGCATTAACGGCGCTTCCTCTGACGATTCCGTCACCGCTGCCTTCGAGCACGAAGCCGCCGAGCACGATGATAGCTATCTCAATATAGTCGCTGCCCTCGACGGCTGTGAGCACATTATTCACGATGCCTGCATCCGCTCCTGGGCCAAGAAGACCAACACCTGCCCTATATGCAGGACTCCGTTCCACTCTGTGCGAGTCTACAACGGCGTTGATGGTATGACAGACACTCCCACCCCAGCACCATGAAATTTAATACTTCGAAATCCTGGAAATTTGCTAACCACTTTTCTCAGGAACCGCCGTCTCGACATATACAGTACAAGACAAGAAGCAGGTTGCCGAGTTCGATGTTCAACAATGGCTTGGCGAGAATGCCGAAGATGAAGAAGAGGAATCGAATCCCTGCCCTGTCTGCAATTCGGCCGAACGAGAAGATATCCTGCTGCTGTGCGATAGCTGCGATGCTGCCTATCACACCCATTGTATCGGACTCGATCACATACCTGATGGCGACTGGTACTGCATGGAGTGCGCCCACCTGTTTGAGCTCACGGAAGAGTCACAGAATGGCTCCCAGGCGGTCGATTCCGAAGGCCCCCAACAACGCCCTAGGCAGGTTCGCAGACCGCATCCCCGCCAGCACAGGGGCTTGCACGTCCGTACTCGTGCGCGCCTGCGCCATGCGCGCAGGCAGGCTCGCAATGCTGAGTGGCAAGGTCCGTGGGGCCAGTTCTCTGGTCGTTTCTACGAGATGAGCGACCTCGATCTCGACAACCACGACGACGAGGACGAGGATCTCGAGAATTTTCGCCGTTTTCAGCAGCTCGATCGCCATGAACTTCAACGTTGGCAGCAACGGATGAGCATCGCCAACCGCCTTGGCGCCCACGATGCCTTCGTCAGCGCCATCCCTCCCCAAATTAGTGAGCGCTTGCAGCCTGTCGCAACGCCGCCACCGCCTCCGCCCGTCCAGGAGACTCGTGATGAACGAAGGGCCTGGGGTGCCCTTGAAATGGCCCGCGAAGCCGACGGCTCCCCTGCTTCTGCAAACACACGCAAGCGCAAGGCTCAATCCTCGACTGCATCCCCTGCAGAGCCCGTGCCCGAGCCCGAGAGGAAGCTGAAACGGCCACGAACCCGCCGTTTGCCCACACAAGGCGAGGCCTCCGCATCTGCCTCATCGCCAGCTGCGGCTGGCCCTTCCAACCAGCAACAAACCCACCCGACCCGGCCAGCCATGTCCACATCGCCTCTCAATGGTTCATCGTCGCGACCAGGACAGCTCCCCCAAAACCCAAACGAGCCCGCCCTGGTCTCTGCTCTCCTCAAGGAACTGGAGCCCAGTGCGCAATCTGAAGACGAGAATGGCATAGCTCTACCTACAAGACACATGCCCGATGCATCCTCGCCCGCTATATCACCATCACCTTCAAATCACAGCAGCCCAAGGGCCATGTCGCTGACCCCACCGCCACTCCCACGACTCAACGGGCGCCCTTCATCTCCCACGCTTTCCCTCAGCACACACATTGAGCCCGTGTATGCTCCCGCAAACTATTCACCGAACCGGTACAGCAGCGACCACAGTGACGCTGAGGCGCGTTCTCCGCGAGCGAATCTGACCCGAACTGTGGAGATCCGCCAGCCGCGACCTCGCCGACCACAATCCACCACCATCGGTCGCGCGGCAGATAGCTCTCCCACCAGACTTGCCATGACTCAAGAAGACAAGAAGAGCATTAATGAGATTGTCAAGTCGGCTCTGCGACCACACTGGCGTGCGCAGAAGCTGACAACAGAGCAATACGCCACCATCAACCGAGATATTTCCCGGCAGCTCTACGAAGAAGTCAATGGTGCCTCGGTGCTTGATGAAGCTACCCGACGCAGGTGGGAGAAGATAGCCGACCAAGCTGTCGTAGAAGCCCTGTCTGATCTGACAGCCGCATGATTATGACCACGAGACGGAAACACAAGTCGAGAAGTTGTGGTACGCAATTCTCGAGAGTACTGTACTGAACTGTATATTTGGCGTTGTGGATTTCATTTTGTGGATTCTTTTTCGGCGATGCATATCTTGATGGTTCGATACCCACGATACCACGGCGCAAAAAATTGCAGCACCACATTCGAAGGAGCAGACACCATAGCATTGCAGGCAAAGGGCGTTATTTTTGTTTTCAGCGAGGATCATGTCTGCACAATCTATTGGCTATATGGACTGTACTTTTGCAACTTTGTCTGAATTTTCTCAGGCACAGCGGCGAACAAGGCAAGGCGTTTCAAGGACCGGCGGGCTGTTTGCAGCAGGGTCAATTTTATTGTATAGCGATTTTTTTTCCATAGCGCATGACATGCTGCTAATTGTCGATTGGCGTACAAGGAGGAGCAAGCACATGGTTTTGAGGTTAAAATGTCTTTCTACGTTCAAATACACACATGCATGAGCATATGCAGACACGCATAAGGATGGCTTCACAGTGGAAGGCGGGAGTTTTACGTGACATGTCAGCAGTATCTATCTAACAGAACCCGGTGAGGATAAAATAAATTGCAGGTGCCGCTAGCGAAAAGACTGCGATGGAATTCTCTAGGCACGTGTTAAATGATCAGGACGTTTTGGAGGTATTAAAACAAGTCTTGACGATAAGGAAAACGCGCCGTGAAGAGAAGAGAAAAGGATCCAACTTGACCGCCGGCGCGCAAGTTGGGTTTTTACGTTGGTGGACACCTGCTTCAACCCTGAGGCCTGATAATTCAGGTGGACAGCGTGTGGACGGGGAGCGGCAGGCCAGCGGCCGCTGGGCAGCACAAGGCATCCCCTGCCACAGTGGCACAGGACTGGCCTGGGAAGCTCTGTCGCGTGCTAAAATTGGGGGGCCGACGGACAGTGGGTACAGCATCGCCCAGCAAGACGAGCAACCACCAAAATCTTTCCACGTCTCGCAGGCGCAGAGAGGAATCTGAATTCCAACGACAGCCATGTCTTCAACAAGCAGAGGGAGCCGGACATTACGATCCGTGCTATCTTGTAAGTTCTTTACGAATTCTCTTTCTGCTGTTTCACTTCGCCAATTGGCGCTCTATGAAACGCAGCCGGCGACGAACAAAAAAAAACAAGATCCCTTTCACAATGTCCCGTCCTAACCCCCATGGCCAGCTTCATCATCCAGCATATGCTCCCGATGCGCTTCCACGACGAGAGGCGCCACTCCCTTGCGCTTCTATTCCGCCACAGCCACCGAAACGACCACGATGACAGCAGCAGCAGCATCGTCATCCGCCGTGCCCCCTTCCTCCTCACAACCACCCGCCGGCGCCGCCGCTGGCCCCTACGACATTCGCTCCGGGCTGATCCTCACGCGGCCGCCGCTGCTGACGCGCGCGCTGCACCCCTTTGAGAGCGCCTTCTTCTTCTACCAGAAGCGGCTCGAGGAGCGCCTCAACACGAGCTTCATCCCGGCCATCTACTACAAGCCCGACACGCCGCGGCGCCTCGACTGGGACCTCAAGGTCCGGGAGCGCCAGGGCACCGTCGCCAAGGAGCTCGGCGACTACCACGGCAAGAGCGCGTCGGCCTGGGACGACGAGCTGCTCGTCGGCGACGGCCTCTCCGCCCCCGAGGCGGCGGCCGCGACGCTCCTCCGCGACGCCCAGGCCCGCGTCAGCGACGACGCCGAGGTCATTGCCGCCGAGGACCTGGTCGCGGCCCCCGCGCCGCTGCCGCGCGAGACTGCGGCCGACGCCGCCGCCGACGTTCGCCGCCTCGACAGGAAGCTCGACCAGACGCTGTACCTCGTCGTCAAGGGCGAGGACGGCGCCTGGGGCTTTCCCGCCGATGTCCTCGCCGAGTCGGAGAATCTCCACGTTGTACGTTTAAAAACCCGCCCCTTTCCTCACCCCAATCTGTAGCAGAGAAGAAAAAAGTAAAAAAAAAGTTGAAAGAAGAGGAAAAAAGACCCAAGAAGCTGACCCGATGAAATCACAGGCTGCCCAGCGAGTCCTCGAGCAGGCCGCTGGCGTCAACATGAACACCTGGATCGTCGGCCGCGTCCCCGTCGCGCACATCGTCGACGAGCCCGCCCTCGCTCAGGACGGCGCCGTCCAGCAAAAGGGCCGCAAGACCTTTTTCCTCCGCGGCCGCATCATGGCCGGCCAGGCCGACCTCAAGGGCAACCCCCTCGGCTACACCGACTTTCAGTGGCTGACGCGCGAGGAGCTCGAAAAGGAGCTGCCCGAGGCCTACTTTCGCGGCGTGCGCAACATGATGTCGGATCGGTAGAGGGAGAGGAGTAGGTTGTGAGCGTTTTGAAGAGGTGGGTTGAACATGGGAGAAGGAGAGGAGGAGAATTGTGTATAAATAGAGCATCGCGGGAGGACATCCACCACCCTTTCGGCAGAGCGGATGAGTTGGGTGATGACGATCTGGGTTATTTGTAACCGGGTTGATTGACATGTACAATTATACGTCGCCTTGTGCGATACATTTTGATCTTTTTACAAGTCTTTGAAAAAAATGTATACCAAATCTGCAGAAAATTGACACTGCACTTGAAAAACATGATGAGATGCAAATGGCTTCTCTACAAAGATGTTTATTGGATCGCAAGCAAAAATTGCGCAACATGAAGAAGACAAGACAAGACCTGTGCCCTCCTAAATGGTCCTTAATATGGCAATGTCATTAATTGTCAACAGTCGAGGTAACCAGGCAAATTAAAAAAGGGCCAAAAAAGCTGTCCATCAACGAGATACCCAGCTAGACCCAACCTTTTTACACAAGCAAGCAAGCAAGCAAGCCCATATCCAACGCTCCGTACTCCAAGCAAAAACCGTCGACACAAAGATTCCTACCACACGCACGCCCCCATCTCCAGAAACAGCCAGTATCCCAGAAAAGGCAAATGAATCGTTGGAATCGTTAATCCAACCTCGCCTTCTCTCCCGCTGCTCTACGCAGGCTTGGCCTGGCCCTCGACAAAGTTGAGGGCTTCCTCGCGCGGCACGCAGTTGACGCCGCTCGTCTTGTTGTGGAACGTGACGCCGTAGCACTTGTCGGCCGTGTGCACAATCTCGGGACGGAACGTGGTGCAGATGAACTGCGTGCCGGCCTCGTTGGAGATGGACTCGAGCAGCGCCGCGACGGCGGTGCGGTACTGGGCGTCGAGGTTGGCGTCGACCTCATCAAAGATGACCATCGGGCTGCTCTCCGTCTGCTGCAGAGCAAAGATGAGGCACAGGGCGCAGAGACCTAGGAGAATTAAGTTGTTAGCAATACTGATTGATAAGAGGCTGGAAGGG
>JAPFRW010000341.1:0-32052 GCA_030778065.1 Akanthomyces uredinophilus
CGGCCGCAGGCGAGGGCGGCGTCGACGGCGGCCTGCAGCGCGGCGTTGGCGAGGGCCGCCGTCGGGACCGCGAGCGTCACGGTGGCGGCGGCGTGGTCAATGGCAAAGGACGAGGGCCACGGGAGGCGCTCGACGGTCGTGGGGTGAATGAAGCCGTGCGGGCGGGGGTCTGGCGGGAGGAGAAACTTGTAGTAGGGACTGCTATTGGTGGCAAAGTCGAGGGGAAGACTGGCAGAGAGAGAGAAGGGGAGAGGCGTTAGAGTCTTTACTGGATGAGAGCACCGTCGAGATTCGGTGCGGGAGAATGGTATGCTCACTTGTCAACTTTGGTGATGAGATCGAGAAGTGATGGGAGTGCCTCCCCGGCTGCAGGTGTTTCCATGATATTAGTGGCCTCTAGGCGCTGTCCAATGTACGTCTTGGGCGCGTGTAAGTTGTCAAGCAGACTTGCCGACGCTGCGATGAAGGATGAACCGTGAGGAGTCGATGAGCAGAGCCGACTTTTGGAGGCTCCACCGCTGGCTTCAATCAACATACGTCGCGTGGTGGACGACAATTTGAAATGATCGCGATAATAGTGGCATGATGAGCAATTTGTTGGTCATATTCTTTTCTGACCAAAACTGTCTAGCTTTGCAAGGCTTGTCTTTCTTTTATGCTCACTGTTGACGCTCCTTTGGATGGTGCTGCGTACCCTGGAGCAACGTCGGGAGTACGAGAGCATTGGTGAGTCTTTCTCTGTGAGCTGAAGTTTCTCTTCTCGGAGGCTTGAATATTAAGATTTGGGATTGCAGCTCTATATCAAACATCCAAGTCTAGCTCGAGCCAATGAGTCAGTTGTTGTGTTGTGAATGCAGCCGCTAAATGTCATCAGCCATCATCGTATGGAAAAACGACGCCGCCACAGCTTCTACTTCTTTCGTTGAAAAGAAAAAAAGAAAAAAAAATGAGGAAAAAGCCAAACTGGACAGGGAAGGTCATTTGTATTTTAGTTATACATGGGTTTGCATTTTGATCTCATTCTGCATCCAAGGTCACTTTGCGCGCAGACATGGTGAACACCTGACGCCGCGGGTGTGTCGTTTCCATCCTCACCGCCGAGATTGTTGATGCTCCTTCTGCCTCTGTTCTTGCAGAGCTTCCGGAGTGGCCGTATTACATGATATCTCGCACTGACAGATTTAGCTTTGACTGGGACAGTAAGTTTGCCTATGGCTACTACGCTGGTGCAGGTACGTACAAAGTACCGGTCAAGCCGCTGCGAATCTTTGGAGATGCCGCCAACGGTGACGACTGGGATGTAAGCGGCACAGTGTCTATTAGGATTTCTCGGCAAGAGTAGGTCTCTTCGATCTGACCGCCGTGTTCGTTTTCATTGAATATCCCTGTACTATACAACTCTCTCAAGTTTATTTACTTGTAGTTTATGCCTCGTCTAGCCGTAAGTTTTATAATATGTGCTAGGCCTCAATGTTGTGACTATGAACCAAACAAGGTGCAGCTCTCAGTACTATCGTATCCTTCATGATGTTATCGTGTGAATTATCAGTCAAGATTGGCACACTACATATAAACCATGACTACCAAGTCACCAATTCCTGGACCATAATAGGTAGTCCAGTCTCCATAGACTTGTTGGCCCCAACACCAATGAGAACTGCATTTCCCCCATCTCGGACATACGCTGCGCGCCTAAACTCGTCCGTCTTGCTGCCGACGAGAACATCCTCCAGAAGAACAGGATCTCCGCCGCCATGGCCGCCCTGGCCCTTTTCAATGTCCACCATGTACGGCTTCTCAAACAGCGGATACACGACAATCGACGTCTTCTCGACCCCGCCCTGGATGTAGTTCTTCTCCAGGTCGGTCAGGTCGTAGCCGGTCACGGGCTCGCCCCCGGCCGAGTAGCCGCTCTCCACCACATTGACCTCGATGCGGCCCTTGCTGCCGTTGAAGGCGCAGCGGTAGCCCTCCCACGGCGCGTACGCGTACGTGTTGTACGTCATGACCGCGCCGTTGGTGTACCTGACAATCATGGACAGGCTGTCCTCGATGGTGATGCCCTCGGCAAAGCAGTTTCGGTCGCGGATGTAGCCGTCCTCGTGCTCCGCCTCGAGGTACAGCTTCTTGAGCTGCGCGTTCCTGTCAATGTGAATGGCAAAGGGGTCGCTTTCGGCGTCCTCGTTGTCGAGGTAGCGCTCGCCGAGGTTCTTTTCGCCGCGGCGCTGCGCATTCTCCTTACCGTAAAACTTGAGCCCGCCGAGGCAGTAGACGAGCTCCGGCTCGGTGCCGAGCCAAAAGTGCACGAGGTCGTAGTGGTGGATGGACTTGTGCATCTGGATGCCGCCGCTGTTTTCCTTTTCGCGATGCCAGCGGCGCATAAAGTCGGAGCCGTGCGCGCAGTCGAGGATCCAGTCCATGTGCACCGTCGCAACCTCGCCGATGACGCCCGAGGCGATGAGCTCGCGGACCTTGGTGTGGTGCGGCGCGTAGCGATAGTTGAAGAGCACGCGCACCTGCCTGCCCGTGCGCTTCTCGGCGTCAATCATCTGCTGCAGCTTCTCTTCGTCAATGGTCATGGGCTTCTCGGTGATGGCGTCGCAGCCGAGCTCCATGGCGCGGATGCAGTACTGGTGGTGCACGCGGTCAATCGTCGTCACGATGACCACGTCTGCCTTTTGCTCCTTCACCATGGCGTCAAAGTCGTCCGCCTTGTAGGCAGGTACCTTTTCGGCACCAAGCTCCGCCATGCGGTCGTTGGCGGCATTCATGCGCGTCTGGTTCGTGTCGCAGATGCCCACGACCTTGGCAGTGTCTTTGAAGTCATTGATAATGGCCTGGTAGTAAAAAGCCGAGCGCACACCCATGCCGACAATGACATAGCGCTTGACTGTGGCTTCAGACATCCTGGCAAGTGTTGGAAATGGGACCTTATTAGTGAAGGAAGCTAGAAGCGGTGATTGCGGGAGACAATCACCTCGGGTATGGAAGGCTGACTGATTAAATACGACAAATCAGACAGACACCCAATACATCTCGAGCAATCCAAAACACCCAATATTCGACATGTATGCCGACTTACACAGCTCTGTAGCTGGTGACACTAAACGCGCCATGCATGTGCGGGGGATGCGGGGGACGGGCGGCATCGTCCAAATCGGGGTCGGCTGGCTGGCGCCACAATCCGCTGTTTCATACAGTGCGGAGGAATTACCTCCATATGGCTTAGTTTCAAGACAGTCATGTAGACCAAGTTTTGTCTGGAAAATGATGCGCCGAGAGGGTGGCAAGTCGGGTAGTTTGGCCATGCCCATGTTAGTCGTTGTCGGGTGACTCGTCGTTTAACTGTGGACATCGGGAATACGGAGAGCTGCGATGAATTTTCAATATGGTACCGCTCTATGGCTTAAACACAAAGTGAACACAAGAAAAGTGTAATGAGGGTTTAATAGTGATAATGCAGATCAAAGCGCCCGTGTTGAATCTGGCCGAGAAACAGTAATGGTTTCACCATCTCGGTGGATAACGGCCCTGGCAAAGTCTCTGGCTGGTAGGTCCTTCTCCGCGAACAAGATATCCAATTCTTCATATGTCCGACCTCTCGTCTCAGGAAGGCGAAAGTAGGCCCAGATCAGCGAGATCACCGTAAGACCCCCGGTGAGAAGGCCGGCCTTGCCTCTCCAGTTTCCTCGCTCTGGGTTTAAAATGTATGGACTGGCGACGCTGTTGATGATGTTGAGGACGACATAAGTTCCTCGCGCGATAGCAATTGTCTTTGATCTCAGCCTCGTGGAGGAAATCTCGCCGTTGATGATGTAGGGCAGGGGTCCCATGGACAGGCACCAGACGCCAAACCAGACCAGGTACACGGCAGAAGTTGCAAATCCAAAGGCGGTAGTGAGCGGACCGAATGCTAGGCCATCGATAACAAACATCAGCGCAGAGAGAACAGTACAGCCGACCATGAACAACCTCCGCCGGCCATAATTGCCCGTCAAGACAGCCGAGCCCGCGTTGCAGAGCAGGTGAATGCCACCAATGCCCAAAGTCATCTTGAACGAGTCGTTGTGATCCAGACCCGCCTGTTGGAAAAAGTACGTCGCCCAGCCCTGAATGACAAACCCGGTGAGTATCTGGCTGCCCCACGCCACAGAGGCAATTTCTGTGCGGCGCAGATCCGTGCCCGTGAAGCAAGTCGCGTACGACGTGTCCCTTGCCATCTCCTGCTCGAGGCGATCCGTCTCAATCATGAGGGCCAGCGTCCGCTTCGCCGCGACGCGCGCCTTCTCCTCCGTCGCGGCCGACGTCAGCCGCAGGATGGACTGCTCCGCGCGGCGGTACCTCTTCTTGCGGACGAGCCACCACGGCGACTCGGGGCAAAAGGCGACGAGCGGCGCAATGACGAGGGGCCACACCCACTGGACGGCAAAGGGGATGCGGTAGGCCCAGTCGCTGTCCCAGCCGTTGAGCGTGAAGAGCACGGCGTAGGACAGGAACTGCCCGATGCCCCAGCAGCAGACCACCCACGTCTCGAGGTAGCTGCGCAGCACCAGCGGCGCCACCTCGGACGCAAAGGCCGGCGCCATGGTGGTGAAGATGCCCCACGAGATGCCGCAGAGGAACTGGCCGGCAAACAGCGTCTGCACGTCGTGGGCGAAAAACGAGATGAAGATGAAGCCCGTCAGCGAAAACAGCCCGCCGTGCAGGACCAGGCGGTGTCCGAAGCGGTCGGCCAGGTACCCGTTCAAAGTGATGCCGATGATGTTGCCGACGTTGGAGCCCATGCCCAGCGCGACCTGCCACTGCGCGTCCAGAGTGTAGCCGTCCTGTCCCTTGATCTTGTGTCCGTACTTTTTCTGGAATGCAGGAAAGCCAAAGAGGCTACCGAGGAGCGCGCCGTCGTACCCGTCCATGATGATGCACAGGCTCACCACACCAGACCAAAGCGCCGCCTTGGGAAAGCGCCGCACAGCCTGGGCAAAGGTAGTATTGTGCTCGTCCTCGGTAGCGAGTGTCGCGTCCTGCCGCAGTTGCTTCCAGTCACCGACATGCCCGTCCGTGTCATTGACGCTTACGCGGCTGTCGACGGTCTCGATATGGTGAGCTTCATGGTCACCTTCAAAAGAGCGCTTCAATGGCATTGGGGCAGCTTAATCAAGTGAAGTCGATGTAGGCGCAAAAATGAAATATAGATGGTTTGCCAAAGCTGGCTCACCAGCCCAGCTGGGAAGCAATGATGGCGACAACAAAAGTGCGGAGGGGAACACCGAATACTCGTACCACAAGGATTCGTCGCTGCAGTGTGAGTGCCCTTGACGCAGTGCTAGCTAACCTTCCTCCAACAAGGATTCGCAGGTGACAACGAGGTTGGTGGCGTTTGGATGGCACACCAACTTTCGGAGAAGGGTGGTCGGCTAGTGAACTGCGACTTGAGTCCGGCCTGTGAAGAGCTGCCCGTGGAAGCGTACCAAGCAAAGACAGGACAGTATTTTTTTTTTCCGCAAGCAAAATTCGAAGAGAATCGAGACCCTCAACTGCCGGTGCTGCTTGGCAATGTTTTCCAGGATCGCCGAGATGGTATCGTCACCCACATTGCCGGTTTAGGTCAGACTTCAAACTTGCCGTCACGACCAACCACAGAGTCAACAAACAAGTACAATCACTTGAAAAAAGAGACAGTAAATGGTCTAATAACATAGTAAATATCCATTGGAGCATCAAAACGCATAATAAGAGTAGTAACTCCGTCTAATCAACCTATAACTACAACAAGCGGAATACGGGAATCAGAGCGTAGCCAATGCCACAGCTTCACGGTTCCAAACCCAAATTCTGAGCCTGGCGCTGCCAGATGTACTTTTTTTCTTTTTTAGTATACACGCTTGAAGGGAGGTACGGGCTTGCACTCGGCCTCGTCTAGCGTCGTGGCAATGACGCCACGGTAAGAGAGGTCGACCTTGCCATGGGGAGTCTTTTGGAAGGACAGGGTGTGCTTCATCCATTCCTTGTCGTCACGCTCGGGGAAGTCCTCACGGGCGTGGGCACCGCGAGACTCCTTGCGGGCTGCGGCGGAGGTGGCGGTTTGGGTACTAGAGCGCAGTTGTGTTAGTCGGGTATTTGGAATCAAAAGTGTATGTTCGGAGACAAAGATAGATGAACATACGCGCAAGTAAGCAGGTTGCGGAGCTCAAGAGTCTCAACAAGATCCGAGTTCCAGATCATGCTGCGGTCCTTGATACCGACGTCCTTGTAGGTGGCGTCAATCTCGTTCATCTTGCGCACACCTTCGTCCAGGGACTCCTGGGTACGGAAGACAGAGACATCAGTCTGCATAGCCTTCTGCATGGCAAGACGAATCTCAGCAGTAGTCTTGGGGCCGTCAGCATTGCGGACCTGGTCAAGGACCTCAATGTGCTCAGCACCAGCATCGGCAGCAATAGGCTTGAGCTTATCACCAGGGTTGAAGTTGTCACGGATAGTGTGCGAGACAGCGCGGCCAAAGACGACAAGATCGAGAAGAGAGTTGGCACCAAGACGGTTGGCACCGTGGACAGACACAGAGGCGGCTTCACCGCAGGCGAAAAGACCAGGAACGATCTTGTCCTTGCCGTTCTCGTCGACGGTGATGACCTCACCGGTGTAGCGAGTGGGGATACCACCCATGTTGTAGTGGACGGTGGGAAGGACGGGAATGGGCTGCTTGCGAACATCAACACCAGCAAAGATGCCAGCAGTCTCAGAGATACCGGGCAGACGCTCGGCAAGAATCTCGGCAGGCAGATGGCTGAGCTGGAGGTAGATGTGGTCCTTGTCGGCGCCGACACCACGGCCGTCACGAATTTCCATGGTCATGGAACGAGAGACGACGTCGCGAGAGGCAAGATCCTTGGCGGTAGGGGCGTAGCGCTCCATGAAACGCTCACCCTCGGAGTTGAGGAGGTAACCACCCTCACCACGAGCACCCTCGGTGATCAGGCAGCCGGCACCATAGATACCAGTGGGGTGGAACTGAACGAATTCGAGATCCTGGTTGGGGAGACCAGCACGAGCAGCCATGGCCATACCATCACCAGTGCAGGTGTGGGCAGAGGTGCAGCTGAAGTAGGCACGTCCGTATCCTCCGGTGGCAAGGACAGTGTGGTTGGCAAGGAATCGGTGAAGGGTTCCGTCCTCCTGGTTGTACGCGAGAACGCCACGGCATTCACCATCCTGCATAATCAGGTCGAGAGCAAAGTATTCGATGAAGTAGTTGGTGTTGTGGGCGAGGGACTGGCCATAGAGGGTGTGGAGAAGAGCGTGGCCGGTACGATCGGCGGCAGCGCAGCAGCGATAGGCCTGACCACCCTTGCCAAACTTTTGAGACTGACCACCAAAAGCACGCTGGTAGCTGTGGTGGGAGTCGTGTTAGCTTGACGCGATGTGCGGAAGCGCGAATGGGTTCTCAAAACTCACATCTTACCCTCCTCGGTACGAGAGAAGGGGCAGCCGTAGTTCTCGAGCTCGACGATGGAGGCGGGAGCCTCACGGGTCATGTAGTGAATCGCATCCTGATCACCGAGCCAGTCGGAGCCCTTGACAGTGTCGTACATGTGCCATCTCCAGTCGTCCTCGTGCATGTTGCCAAGGGCGGCGTTGATGCCACCCTGAGCCGCGACGGTGTGGGAACGAGTAGGGAAGAGCTTGGAAATACAGGCAGTGTTGAAACCGGCCTCGGCAAGACCAAAGGCAGCGCGGAGACCGGCACCACCAGCACCAACAACAAGAGCATCGTACTCGTGGTCCTATTTGGGCGTTAATTTCTGATCCAGCGCAGGGCATTCGAGGGGTTGGTGTCGGGTGTACGCACGATGACAGGGTACTTGTTGCTAACGAAGGGAGAGGCCTCCTTGGCGCGTGGGGGACCGTTGGCAATTATGCGAGCTGCAGAGTGAGGCGTTAGTATTTCTTGTTCGCGATTGTCGAGGACCTTGTCGGGACAGCTACTCACCAGCCGGGCGTGTGGTGGAAAAGGCTCTGGCCTGCGCAGGTGAGAACTGAAGATGGGGAGCGAGTCAGTACTGGAGCATTGTACGGTCGGGGAAATGCATCAATCATCGAAACGAGTTGGCCGCGCAGCGCTGCGAACCGCAATGGCTCGAGACAACGGCGCGTCCGCGGCGGTGGCGAGGCCACCTAGCCGAGGTTATCGTGAGAGAGGCGAGAGAGTAGAACGCACCGCAGAGGACCGAGTGGCCAATCTCCTCATTAATGAAGCCATTGTTGTCGCAAGTATCAACGGCGTGACTGCATACGCTACCGATGGATGGGGATGTAGACGGTAGAGGGGAGATGTGTCGGCAGGCGATGAGGATTGCACGTGTGGTCGGGATGAGGAAGCAGTTCGTGACGGGGAGAATTATGGAGTATTTTGGTGAGAGAAAACCGCGGCCTGGCAGACAGAGTGGCCAGGTGCCAGGCCAGGCCTGGCCAGCGCTGAGCCGCTGACTGGGGGCGCTGCCCCAGTGGCCGAGGGCTCCCGGCCGATTAAGCCAATCAGGGCCATCTAATGGTAAGCAGTGGGTACCCCTGGAGCTTGAGTGGCCGACCATTCCCGGCCGTGCGAAGAAGCCGAATGAAGAGATGATGCGTAGAGATGATGGATAGAGACGATGCGTAGATGCAACCGCGCTCCGTACGCATCGCCGCAACGATACTTTGATGTGGCGTAGATCTTGGTACAGCCGTTGGCAACTGCCGCTGCAATCCTGACCTTGTGGCTGCATCGGTCATGGCCTACAAGCTACTCGACTAGCAATGGGCTTTCTTTGTACATTAATAAGGCCTCAACTGTGATACATATCACATCGCTCGGCATATATCACATATATCAGTCTCATCACGGGAGCTATTGCAGATTTAGACAAGACGGCCATCGCGGTTATACTGTCCGAATCATCTTCAGCCTTCATAGTCAAGATCTAGCTCCAATCATAGAACTATATTCATTTCAGGCCATCACTATTTTTCTCGAATTTTACACCTTTTATTTCGACTTTATACCGTAGCTGTTTGCTCTGGAGCTACTCCTGCATGTGATAGTTGCCCTAGCGTGTACGCGCATCATTGACTATTCCGTAGAGCCTCCGGCTTCTTCAACTCAAGCGTTATACTGCGTGCAATTACTGTAAAGAAAAACCACTCCCAATATTGCTTGATCATTTTTTTTCTACTGTCAGTTTCATCCCCGTCCCCAACATGCCTTGCCTCTGCAGTTTGTTCCCTCTTGAATATTGGTTACAACGTCCCCAAAGTCACGTGCACGTTCGTCGGATCAAAGCAGTTGGCTACTCCTTTTACTAGCATCACAAAACCAGTCAAACCGCGAGAAGAGAAAAACTGCTTCAGAAAACCACGAAAGCACATGGTCGAGGATCACAGGTTCTTTCTATCGTCTTTTGTTGTGGTTGTCGGCTGCTCGACCCGCGGCTTCCTTTGACGAACAAGCCACAGCTCTCCAACAACTACAACGCTCCGGGAACGCGATAGCTCAGACGCGCCCGTATATCCGAACTCATATCGGACATTTCCAGTCCTGAGGGTCGCCGTGCACTTTGTATTTCTATCGAGTTGCTTCCTCCGGGCCTCTGAACAGGTGGTTTCCACTGTTCATCGTACGACAATAGGACCGTCGGGCGGCGCGTCGAGCCTCATGCAGCACTGCCGCACACTTTCATCCAATAAGGGAAGCACATATTTGTCTTTTGAGAGTAAACCGGTAGATGTAACGGCCTTGATTTCCCGAGATGAAAATACCGGTAGATTCCCGATATTTGCGCCAGCTGACATCGGAATGTCGCGTCGCCGGCCTGTTTTCGTAGCCATATAAACCAGGCTGTGCCGCCGCGACCGTCTCGTGACGACTGGTAAACTCATCTCTCTCATAGTCAAAATCCCAAAAGACCATGGCAGACTCTCGTTACTCGCGGCTATTTTACAGTTGGCAAGACACCATTACCCGCTTCTTCCATCAGCGCCCTTTTGTTGCTAGCTCTATCCTTAGCCTGGGCCTCGCCGCCATTCCTGTCATTTCCCACATCATCCGCTCGTACCGCGGCTTCCTCGCACTCGGTCCTGGCGGACTGCCGTACAACTTTCTAGGCTGGTCCATCCAGGCCATCGGACAGCCGTTTGCACGGCATGACACTAGAGAGCCGGGACCGTTTGCCGACCCTCGCGTTTTTGATCGCTATGCGCCTCATGGCCGCACCAGCTTCTTAAATGAAGTGCCTGTGCGCCGCGGCGAGCGCCCAGACGTGCCTTCCTATGTCGCCCCTCAGAGACAGATGACTGATCATTCTGACGCTTCGAGGATAGAGGCGATGAAGCTCGACCTTGCCCAGCGTGTCACACAACACACGGAGCTCCTCGCACTCGCGCCGTCACAGCTCGAAGGCCCCAAGCACCAGGCGCTGTGGATTGGCGAGGCTGTTGAGAAGCCTGCATATCTTGCAAAGTCCACAAGAGGCGAGTTTGCCCATGTCCACCCAGACGGGAGCTCTCACCTGATCCTGAGTCTTGCCGACGCCGAGGTGGCCACTGCAAAAGGGTGGGCTGAGAGGCATATGCTCAGCGGTGTTATGCTCCCCCTCAACTACCTCTTGATTTACGCCCCGAGAGACGAGGAGGAATTTCATGTCTGGAAGCAGTTTCTGTCCGCTGCTATCGCGTTCAATACTGCGTCGTCAAAGGCTGCGTGAATTTACACAACGTGAAACTTCCACAAGCAACACTTCTCACTTCGCCATGTACATTAGTTAATGCCGTGAATGATGAATTATACCGTCTCTTATCGAGCCTAGATGAGTCCACCGTAATGCAAAGTAGGATATTTCTCCACGCGCGACCCTCATGTCAGTTTGCACTAGCCACGAGCGCAATTATATACATACTTCTGCCGGGTACAAAGTCGAATCAAGTAACACAGCCGCGACGTGATTTAGGCTGTGATACTCACCCAATCGCTGCTCGCGCAGCCAAGTACTGGTATGGTGAAGGAAGCTGACGCAAACGCTGGGGAAAAGGAGAAGGGAAGAAAAATAGAATCTTTATTAGGTGGGTGATGCTTACAAGTGTGTGTTTTGCATCTTTTTGTAGAATTTGTAGAGTGGTCCTCGACTCACAGCGCTGGCGCGCCCAGTACTAAATAAGCCACCCCCGCGCGCAAGGCAGGGATTGCGCCGTTGTCACATCCGAGTCGGCCTAAATATTTAGTGTACTCGGCCTTGTTACAAGTCCGCCGGCTTCTGTTAGCATAAATGGGCGGGCTTCTATCCTCTGCACTACACTTTTTGGTCATGAAGCCCTCACTGAGCGTCGGTGTAATATTCTGTTTGACTATCTTTCAGCAAACTCGGCTACAGTCCACGGCATGCAAAACGAATCAGTCACCTTGATACAATACTCACTTGGGCAGCACTATGGAATTTGTCTGGAGCCACACGTCGCCACAGCCACAGAGGAGAGCGTCTCGAGATGAGTACCCTGGCGACCTCGTTGCGCCGTTTTGAACTGGATTAACATGACACTCTTCGGGCCTCTCCACCTTGCCGTCAATGTCGCATGCGCAAAAAGAGATGCCATCATCAATTAGCGCCCAAACACGATCACAAGTCACTAAAAACACAACCCTATGCCTCGAGCGTCGCCACACGACACTCCTCGCCGAGCCTTGGTCGTGTGAGTGAGTATAACCCGGAATCAGTCCTGGAGGAGCTTTCCGAAGCGTCCCCTCCAGAAGTTCCTACAGGTGTAATCACATCTGAACGAGAGTACGCCACACTTGATCCGCCTGTGTCGATTCAGCAATCGCTCTGCACTTCTCAGCGCACCAAGCGGCAGCTTGCGTGGTACAAGAAGCAAAAATACGGAGCACTGCGATCAGACATATCTTCGCACGAGAGAGGGTATCTGGAAGAATCCGACGCGTTTCTCAAGTTGCCGCAGTCAACCGTTAGCTCTCTCCTCTCCATCTACGTATCCTCCCTCAACGATCTCATACCCCTGGTCGACGGCGTCGCTTTGCTGCATGATGGCAGCTATTGTCGCACCTCTGACTATCTCATTCGCGCCATCTGTCTTGTGACATGTAAAGAAAAACAAGCCTTGCCTTTCCTACAGCTAGTGGCAAACGGGCCAGTTCTCACACCTCTAATCTTTGCCAGGCAGCTGCGGCATGGACTCGAAGCCGCAATGCACGCTGACCTTGAGCCGGACAAGGTTGTCAAGATTCAAATTCAGGCGCTGATGCACCTGAACAATGACGGTGCAGGTGGTTGCGATCGCGCCTCAAAGTGCCTCTCTCGTGCAGTCCACGAGGCATGGTCCATCTCGCTCCATTGGGATATCCCTGGCAATGCCGATCAGGACCAGTGCAACTTTTTATGGTGGACGCTTCGCAATCTTGACAGGCTCAACAAGCCCGTCATGGCAGCGGCACCCTTCATGATTGATGATACGGATATTGGAATTGAACGAATCACGCCACGACCGGGGTCGGAAAGCTATCGATCACAAGTCATCAGTATTGCCACTTCGCTAGGCGATTTGATCAAGTCGGCGACAAAGGCTTACAAGGCAACGTGCAAGATCAAATCCGACGATGCAGACTTATTTCCCGAATTTTCAGACTTGACGTTGAAAATCGACTTCGAGTGCTTCCATAAAATGCACAAATGCAAGTCCTGTCAATGACGCCCCGAAGGCCAATTGCGTTGCTGATTTGCCCTAGGCTACTTTGAAATATGGTACCATGTGGCTGCCATGCTTTCTTGTCGATTTAGCGGCCCTGGGACAATTCCATATCGGCGAAGACTTGCATCTGCAGACGAAATTCTCCGCATTGCTTCTGAGCAAGGCGCAGACGCCCTGCCCCCGCTGCCGCTCATCCCGTACGCCGTGTCACTTTCGACGACTATGGTATACCGCGCTCTTAGAGATGGTCAGAGGCAAGTCGATTGCGTTCGGCAAGACCTGCTACGCTGCTGTGAAGTTTTGACTACGCTCGCACCCAGTTGGACTTGCGTCGAGGGAATGGAGAAACTGACTCGGCGCCTACTGAAGTTGCTGGCAATTCCTCCCGCTGCGGTTGTGCCTGAAACGCGTTACTCTACTCATTCTGAACCGGACAATGAAAGCTATGAGACTAAATTACAATACCAGGACAACGTCTCGCACCTGCAACATGGCTGCCATGCTGTTGCTAGCGCAAATGTCTGCCAATGCAATGGCCCATGCCAGTGTGCACTGTATGGGATGATCCCGCAATTTTCGATGCAGGGCTTAGACGGTCCATGGTTTCCTTTTGATACGAACTTCCATGAGATGTTCGATAGTGGGGTGCCAAATGTCTTTCGTGGCCATGAAAGCTGGGAGCTTCTCAATTCTCTTGACACTTCTTTCACTACGGCAATACATCACGGAGCAGCATTCGTGGAGGAAGATGCCCTGCGCCCGAGTCCATCGCCATAGACAAAACTAAATTGCATATCCTGTATTGGGTATTGACTGCTTATTTCAACTTACTTTCGGTCAGCTGATCGATGGGGTCTCGCGTCAGACATTGCAAAATCTAACTCTGACATCGCGATGGAAGCCCTACTTGTGTGAATAAATGCAGCGAGATCTAGTAAAGATAAAAAATACATGAAAATAGTATTCAAGAGATATATAATGTGGATTACATTATTCGAAGATGATTTCGAAGGACATTGGCATGTGTCCTTGTTGCAAGCAAAAGGGAAAACGTTGCGCCGTGGCACCCGCCACTAAAGTATATCAGAGCATGGACGCAAAGAGTGTGCACACTTTGCCTCGGAACAACTGTGAATTGGGTTTCTGCATTTCGGTATCTGGTCCAGTTCCACAGCCGTTTTCCCGCCACAAACCAGGACCAAGGGCGCGATAGCGTAGCCGCCACGAAAGTCTCCCCCAGAGGAGCACAAGCACAACACTGTATAAAAATATGTAGTAGCCCATACTTTCGTGTAATTCTTGCAAGACCTGTTTTGAACCTATTGCATGTCCTTATTATTTGTTTCAACGCTTTTGCAGAGTTACTACTTGTGGTCTGCAGGTTACGCGCCTGTGAGCTTCTCCTTCTACTCACTGCCACTGTCACCTGGGTGTCACTTGCAAGCCTCTCTTTTACAATGAATCCCATCACGTCTACCGCACCAGCCTCGTGGGACGCTCTTCCCAGTGAATTGAGATCCATTATTCTCGGGTATCTCGTAGAATGGAAGGAGCCCTGTGCCTCTCTTGCTTCTGTCTCGAAAAATTGGCAAGCGCTGATGGAGCCGCACACCTTTTCGCAAATCAACCTGACGGCATCACGCCTGAACACTTTTGACAAAATTGTTACTGATCAACGCCAAGACTATGTGCGCTATCTGTGGTTTTCTCTCGAATTGGAAGAATACCCTTGCCACGACTGTGAGAGCGACGAGAGTGACGACGAGAGTGACGACGAGAGTGACGACGAGAGTGACGACGAGAGTGACGACGAGAGTGACGACGAGAGTGACGACGAGAGTGACGACGAGAGTGATGACGAAATTGACAACGAGAATAACAACGAGATTGACGAGAGCGACAAGACTGGAGCGATTGGCGAGGCCGACGAGGCTGACGACAGCCACGAGAAGAATGAGGGTGGCAAGAAGAGCGAGCGTCACGAGAACGATGATGTGTATGACACCGACGAGGGTACGAAACCGACGACGTGCCAGAAGATGAAAACAGTGATATCGAAGACCCTTTCATAACAAACAAAAAAGAACGCACTTTTATCGGAAAGGCATTTCTTCAGCTATTCAAAGTCTTGAATTCATGGCCGTCCAAGGGTGAACTGGTGCTCGACATCAGTGCCCACTCGCCCAGCGACAACAAGCACGGCTTCAAATACCTCACGTTTGAGCCTGACTGGCGGAATGACTATCAGGCTCGGAGCTGTCTTCAGAGACGCCTCATGAGAAAAGACTCTCAAATAACCGAGGAACCAGGCTGCGAGACCCCCATTCCTGGGCATCACGTTTTGCATAAGCTCTTTAGTGACATTCACGAAAGGGATCCATCGCCGGCCTGCCTGGGTGAGCAATGGTGGTTGCGTCTTCCAAGAGCTCCGGTTGTCACGTCGATAATGCTGCGGCAGCAGAATCGCCGCCGTTGGAATCCGGAAATCCTCATGCACTTGGCATCATTGTGCCCAAGGCTAAAAGACTTCACTTACGAACCCTGGAGAGAGTGGGAAAACGACGTTCAAGTAACGCAGACAGATCCTGGTAAGGTCCACCGTTTTCTCGCATGTCATTCTAGCCGTCGCTAACACTTCAACTTTTTTGAAGCATATGCAAAACTCTTCAGCTCTCTTCCCACGGTACGAAACCTAGTTCTCTTTGAAAACTTTAGTGAAAATTACGCGAAAGCGGAAGACTGTGATCGTGAGCGTTCGCAATGTGTCACTGTAAGCAGGGCAGTTGCAGAACACAGTCGGGCGCTTGAAAAGCTCTCGGCATCATTTCTCGTGGATGCCCAATATTTTTTCCAGTTCACGGACCAGTTGTGGCACTGGCCCAACCTAACCTCATTCGCCATGACCTCGACGCTTCTCACCGCGAATGGTTGTAATGGCAGAATCCAAAAGATGCTCAAGAGGGCCGGCACATTTGCCAAGCAGATGCCCCAAATAAGAGTCATGGAGATCTGGAATGGGCGAGAGGGCGAAGCGATGGTGTTTCGCTACAGATCCCCCCCCAACGGTGGCATTGCCACAGTTTTGTGTCGAGGGACATGGCCATTGCTCCCTTCAGAAAAGGTTCGGAGACTCTGGACAGAGGTTGCCGAGCTACAGCATTGCCATGTTAATTTTCGCTCGGAATTGGTCGATGCTGGTGGTATTTCTTCTCATGCTGCTGCCATCGCCGTTTTGGGACTGGTCAATCAAGTTATTCGGCCCATATCTCTACAACAGATCTTTTTCGAAACCTTGGCAAGGAACGAGATTAAATAGATGGGATTGCAGGAGGACGGCGTTTTGGAGGACGATGCTGCCAAAATGGCCGAAGAGACTTGTTCGGTGAGCGATTGTGGAGGAATGTTCTTTAGAGCATGGCTGAGGAACAGTATATAAAGCTTACACCCAGGAGGCTATCTAGAAGCGCTAGGAGTAGTACGGACTGTATACTTGAATCTTGACATCTTTACATAAATTACTTTGTACTCTGCACTAATCGCAATGGTATTTCCCAGGCTCCTTTAATTTCACAAGTAATTATACGACATGCACACGCCGCCAAATACCGACGCAATGAAAACTTGCCCCCCGAAAAAGCGTCTCTATCTCGCCTTTATAGCGTCGCCCGCGCCGCGCCGCGGAAGCAGCCCAAGGTGGTGCCGCAGCTCGGCACCACCATGGTCACCACCTGCGCGACAAACAGCCAGACGGCGACCCAGTCCGTGTCGGAGTGGATGTGGTTGCGCGCGACAATCAGCTCCGTCCACATAATGACGGGCCAGCCAAAGACGAGCATGAGGGCGGCGCCGACGACGATGGCCGGGTAGCGCAGGGCCTGCACCCGCGCGGCGGGCCCCATGTAGTCGTCGCCGCCAAACACCTCGGCCAGGTCCTCGTCCTCGTCGAGGCGCGCAATGTAGATGGACACGCCGAGGGCGATGACGATGCAGAGCAGCGCCGTGAAGGAGTCGCCAATCATCCACACCATGATGAACTTGTGCCAGCCGGGGCTCAGCCTGCGCCAGCCAAAGAAGAAGAACTCGTAGACGCCGAACCCCTCGGGCTGGCTCGACCGCCACGCGATCCACGCCGAGACGTTGTTGAGGACGATGACGCCGGCGGTGCCGAGGCCGAGGAAGCCGCCCATCCAGACGTTGCCCGACGTGATGCCGCCGAGGTAGGAAAAGGCGTAGATGAAGTTGAAGTGCACGGGCAGGAGCGAGAGCGCGTGCAGCTCGCGGTGCTGGCAGGCGAGGTACCACTGCACCTGCGTGTACCAGTTGTACGCCAGGAAGCCAATGTTGGAGGGGCAGTTGTTGGCGACGCCGCCGAGGAACTGCGCCGGCGCGAGCATAAAGGATGCGTACAGCAGCCAGCGGTTGGTCAGGCTGAAGCCGTCGACAATGTGGACGGCGTCGGCCATTTTTTTTTTCTTCCTTCTTCTTCTTTGTCCTTTTTCTTTTCTGGCGTTTGTATTCTTCAGTAGGTTCTTGCTAGGGATCAGTGCTGAAGAGAGGCGGAATGGTGCATCAAATTGCAAGTGAAGCAAAATGGACAAGGCTCTTGCATAGATGTTGCAGTATCAAAGTGTAGGAAGAAATCGACCAACGATCAGAGGGGAGACGCTTCTATTTCTTCCAATTCCTTTTCCTACATACCCATACGCTTCAGCTGAAGGCCAACGACGGCGATGCGATTTCAGCTGCGCCAGCGCCTCGCAGCGACCGATTTTCCCAATATTTCGCCATCTTCGCTCGCGCTTCGCGACGCAGCCCCCCTCCGTCTCAGCCACCGCCGCACGAGGCTGGACCCATGGTACGGGCCTTGCCGTTTGATTTTGGGGTTTCCATCGATTGGCGACAAGACATGGCCGACCGGGCAGCTGAGGCGCGCCATGCGAAATGGTCTTATGGGATGTGGGCGGACGCGACGGGTCTGGACCGCCTCAGCTCATGCAGGGCTGAATCGCGCATGACACCGCCTGGTTGGGTCGTGGCGCCGCTTGTCAATGCTCAGGGTCTCTTTATTGCCATCCACTTCGCGCCTTTTTTTCGCTCTCTGGCCTTTATCTGGTGGCTTTTATTCCGCTCTCGCTTCGTTACAAAAGTTGCGAGGGAGGGGGGGGGGCTTGGGCTGAAAGCCTGGGGGGCTGTGTGGCGCCTCTGCGCATAGAGCGCGCTGATTCGTCGATTTCCGCAAATGCGAACCGGGTCGCTGGCTGGAATGAGGCGATGAACGTTTTATTGATCCCCTTTGCTTGCATGATCATCTAACTGCCGAGGGCCAAGCAAAAAAGAATCGAGGCTCAGGCGGCTCATATCGGGAGGCCATTCTTGGCACAGCCTCTGCTGTAGCCTCACTGGTCCAGCGCTTTTTTCACGACAGGAAACGACGAGGCCATATAACTTATTGCACATGTTTCCAGAAAAAAGAAATTAAATAGTAAAAAGTAAATAGCTGTACATGAAAAGGGAAAGAATTGGTTTTTGAGAGCGAGTGCTCTAGTTGCTTCAAGCATTCTCGGAGAGCTCACTCCAGTCATGAACAATATGGCTCTCTCCAACAGTCTCCTTGAGCAAGCTGACGAGACTATCTGTAGTGTGAAGAAATGTGAGGTACGCAGACAGAGCGACACAGTAGCCGCGGAAATCTTCGCTCTCCATGTACTCGCGGCGCAGCTCCACGAAGCCGTGTTTGGCGCAAAAGTCGCCGTAGCAAGTGCCGATGAGCGGCGTGGGGAGGCGTTCCGGGAGGGGCGCTCCGCTACGCAGCGACTGCTTCGCAAGGACGAGCACCGACATGATGTTGCTGATGGACGCCTCGTCGGCAATGCCAGAAGTCTTGATCAGGCGCTGCTGGTACTCTACGGGAAGAGTGGTGGCCGCCAGCATCACCTTTGTGAGAGATTGGTTCATCAGCATCAGCAGCTCCTGGGCTCTTCGAAGCGACGGCTTGTCAAACGGCGACATGCTCGTCTCGAATTTCAGCATGGCAATGGGATCATTGAGCGCGGCAAGTGTCTGCCCCAGGCCGAGGCCGGTCGACATGATGACATTCCGCACGCCACTGTAATCCCCGCCGATGGTAGAGCCTTTGCCCCAATGAGAGATGAGGAGCGCGTAGTGGTCGCTGATTTTGTGCAAGCTGTTGGCGAGCGTCTTTGCGACGTGGTGCGTGCCCGAGGGCGGTTTGGGCAGCATCTGCACGATCAAGGCAGCCACGAAGCCAATGAGGACCGTAACCAAGCGTCTCCAGAACGTCTGGTAACCGAGACCGGGCAGGCCATAGACGGTAAAGTGGTGCATGTCCCAGCTATAACCGATGATCATGGCAAACGTAGACGCGCCCAGACCTGTGCCCTGCAGGTACGCCTGCGGGAGCCACAGCCTAGCCCAAACGAAGAAGACGATGCCAAAGGGCAAGGCGGCAGCTAGACCATAGGGGTTGCCGCTGCCGTTGCCGGCAGAGATATACCAGATAACCAAGCCTGCAAGTCCACCGAAGATGGTCCCGACAGCACGAGTGATGATGGAAAAGGTAAAGTCAGACATGTACATGAGGATGCAGGTTTGTGCCGTGACAAGTGTCCAGATTCCCTTCTCGCGGTAGTAGAAGCCGGCAGTGTGGGGAATGACGGCTGGGATGCCGGTGGCGACTGTCACGGCGACAACCCGAAGGGCATAGAGGCTGCCAGGGGCAGTCAGCCAGCTGGAGATTGCGGCAACGGCTCTGGCCATCGGGTTGCCGCGCTTCTTGGGAATGCCTTGTCCCTTGGACACGACTTTGATGCGCCTCTCCACTTCTCTGGTCTGCATCTGGATTCTGTCCGGGTCAGTGACGGTCTGGCCGGACAAGGCTGGTGCGTTGGCCTCTTCGCCGTCGCCGGCGCTGGCGCTGGCAGTGAAGCGACGCTTCAAGGGGCCCCAGAACTGGTTCTTGGTTCGCGTTTCCAGCAGCCGAGCTACCTCTGCCGTCAGTTTCTCGTAGGCGGCCGCTATGGCAATAATGTGCTCCTCGATGACAAAGGCAATGACAAGGCCGGCGATTTTTTTGGATTCGTCCTTCATTTCGGTCCTGAGAAGGCCCTCGTCGTCGAACAGGTTACCGTGAATGTCAATGGCAGCCTTGGTGGTGTCGGCAATGCAAGCCTCACGGGCTTGGGCGAGTCTGGCGCCGATCTGTCTCACAGCAAGGGCAGCTTGAGGACGTCGGGCACGAGCAGACTTGGAAACGTACCAGCGATTCATGTTGACGAGGCGCAGGGCTTCAACGACATGGCTAATGGCGTCGGCAGTGGCATCAAGGACAGCCTCGGAGCTGCCATGCAAGGCGTCGCGCATATCATCGGAGCCAACGGCAGTTCCGGGCGCGATCAGAGCATTGATCAAGTCGGGATTCTGCAAGATTTTGGCGCGACGAGGGTCACGGGGTTTCGTGTCTTTGCCGTCAGACGAGTCCGTCTGTTGCGGGTTGAGCATATCACGAAGCTTGTCGATCTTCTCTTGGCTAGTGACGCGGGCGATTTGGAAGTCAAGCAAGGCAAAGGTGGTGGCCAATACGCCCTGAAACTTTGTGTAGACAGACTTGACATCGTCGGAGCTCCACTGTCCGCGAGACACGTCGAGGGGAAGAAAGGCCATGTTGGGCTGGAGCTGGGCGTAGAGCGTAATGGCGCGTCGCTTTGACCTCTTGAGGAGCTTGACATCAAAGTCGAGAGAGCCGGCAACAAACTGGCGGCCGGTCTGGATAGGATGGTTCAGCATGATGAGCAGATCCTCAATCTGGCCGACGGCGACCTGGCTGGTAGACTGCGGGAAGATGAAGAGAGCGCACGCAATGCCAATGGCGCAACCGCAGGCTGCGGGCAGGACGACGACCTCGGGCAGGCGAGGAGTCCAGCGGGTGAGGGTCGGGCCGATGACGAGGAAGATGTCGACGGCAATGATGCCAAAGAGCTGCGTGAGGACCGTCAGGTTGAAGGCGTAGCGGATGCGGCTGATGAAGTAGATGAAGACGCAGCCCATGGCAAAGTAGACGACGGTGACGCGGGTGTCGAGCATGAAGCCGTCGTGGACGAGAACGGTGGCGATGGCGGCCGTGTCGTTGCTCCCAGAGGCCTGCGCGGTGGCGGCAACCTGCTGCTGGAGGGCCTGGAGGCGGGCGCTGAGCTCGGCCGGGGAGCGGACGGCCTGGGCGGCGCGCATGGTGGCGAGGCCCCAGGCCCAGGCCAGGCACATGCCCAGCAGCAGCGACAGGTAGCCGACGATGGCGACGATGAGGTTGCCGGCGGGCGGGATGATGTAGATGACGACCGAGGCGAGAAAGGTGGTCTGGCCGAGGCGGTAGAGGCTGGGGTTGATGACCATGAGCAGCGAGGCGACCCAGACGGCAATGGTGCAGCGGAGGGTGGTGGTGAGGTCTCGGCGGTTGAAGTGGTCGAGCCATTGGGGGAGGCTCCGAGTCTGGGGCAGAGCGGGCGCCGGCGTGGGAGCGGCAGAGGGTGCCGCGGCCGGTGATGGCTGCGGCGCATCGCCGAGTTGGTGTTGAGGCTGCTGATGTTGTTGCTGCGGCTGCTCCGTCTTGCCCTGGTCGGTGCCAGGGCTCTCTGACGAGGACGGTTCCTTCTCCATGATGAGAAGCCTACCAAGTAATATGTCTATGAGGTGATTGAGGCGGCCAGAGGCGCGGCGATGCGGTCAACGTGCATGCGACAGTCCAGCAGAGAATGTGTCGACGTCGAGGCTGTTTGTTTACTAGAGCTGTCGCATCCAGACCCAAGCTAGCGAGCGGGCTCGATCGGCAGTTGAGGTAGTCGGGTGAGGGCCAAACAAAAATGGCCAATGCCAGAGGGAGCTCCAATGGTGAAGCAATCAGGACTACGAGGGTCCAGCAGATGGCATTGAGAGGAAAAGAAATAAGAAAAAAAAAAACTTTGCAGTTCTGCAACAATCAGACGATCCGAGCTTTGTTGCTGATGTGGAGCGGAGCAGGCGATCAGACTGGCGGCGCCACTCCACCAACTGCAGCGCTAGCCGACCGGGGTTTTGGAGGGCCCAGAGGGTGCTGCAGTCGGCAAAAGCCGACCGGGCTCACCACTTGAGATAAAAATAACGGAAATTGCAGCGGACCGGAGATTTGGAAATATCTGATGATTGGTTTTACAGAGGCTCTACGTGAATTCTCAAGGAGCCAAACCAATCTTGTCTGTTTTGGGGTGCTGGTGCTGACAGGGCTCAACTTGAAGCTCACAGTCGGGCATCTCTGTTTTAGCACCAATCAGAAGCTGTCGCCCTAACAAGCTCACCATTGTCTCTGGTCGGAGTATCCGTACTAATCAACACAATGGTCAGGATGCCGTGTTCATTTCAGAACAATCTGTGCATTTTAGTTTTTATTTTTATTTTGTTTCTCAAAGACTTGCATAAACTTTGATGCCTTTTTAAATTTCGAGCTCCATCCAATCTTGGCACCGCTTCGGCCAACACCAGCTGCCCGTCCCGACCCGCGTCTCCGGCAAAAACCCCGTAAGCTCCTATCCCAGGCCATCGGTCGGGCTACCTGCAGCCTTACCCTCGTCCCTTTCATCATGTTGCGGCCTGCACTGTATCAAGAAGCCAATCTAGACGAATACCCCGGCTTGGTGTCAACGCCACAGATGGAGCCTGCTTTCTGCATCTCCACGCCGCCGCAGTCGAGACGACTCAATAGCTCGATACCGTTGATGCCATGCCTACAAGCAAACAACGACCGTTCAACCATTACTGAATGCGCGCACGGAGGCGTTCCATTGCTTCTTTGTGAAGAGACAGGCATCCAATTGCATAAAATGACTAGCACTTTTCCGTTTTAGAAGAAAAAAAACTCCTCTGTGCAACGTCATTTTCTACTTGATGCGGTGATCCAAGGGTTCGTCTCGCGCGTCTCCGCAACGAGGCGGGAGCCAAAGAAAAATCCACAAAGTAAAGGCCATGACGACCATCCAACCGAGCCCAAAAATCCACAAAAAAACACCAAACACATCTCCATCTAGTCATCCTGTAGACAACTCCCCGAGCATGGTGCCGTCATCATGAACACCTCCGCCAAGATAGACGCCCTGGTCGCCTGGGCCACCTCCAACGGCGCCGTCCTGCATCCCGACGTCCGCGTCCATCAAGACGCCGTCACCGGCCTCTCCTTCCAGGTCAAGCCCACCGCCGCCGGGCCGCTCGCCGGCGACTACGCCTCCTCGGAGCCGCCGATTGTGCGCCTCCCCGCCGCCCTCTCCCTCTCCTACCTCAACGCCGTCAGCGCCGAGACGCCGGGCGCACCCCTCGCCGAGCCGCTCCTCGCCGCCGGCCTGCCGCCGCACGTCCTCGGCCGCCTGTTCCTCGTCGACGAGTTCCTCGCCGGCGCGTCCTCCTTCTGGCACCCGTACATCCAGGCGCTCCCCCAGCCCGCGGACCCCGCCTCGTGGCGCCTCCCGGCCTTTTGGGACCCCGACGACGCCGAGCTGCTCGAGGGCACCAACGTCGAGGTCGGCCTGGCCCGCATCGGCGCCGACCTGCGCGGCGAGCTCGCCTCGATCCAGGCGGCGCTCTCCCGCCTCGCCCGCGACGGCCGGGACGGGTCCAGCAGGCGCCTCGTGGACGGGTTCCGCCCGGCGCTGTACCGCTGGGCGTACGCCATCTTCTCCAGCCGCAGCTTCCGCCCCAGCCTCGTCCTGTCCGACGACGACTGCCGCGTGCTGCCGCCGGGCGTCAGCACCGACGACTTTTCCGTCCTGCTCCCGCTCTTTGACATTGGCAACCACGACATGACGGCGCCCGTCCGCTGGCGGCGCGTCGCCGCCGGCTGCGAGCTGCAGACCGGCCGGGCCTACCAGCCCGGTGAGCAGGTCTTCAACAACTACAGCTTCAAGACCAATGCGGAGCTGCTTCTCGGCTACGGCTTCATGATTCCTCCCACAGAGGCCCTGCACAACGACTACATTCACGTGCGGAAGCGTGCCTCCGCCGCTGGTGGTAGTGGTGAAGCGCCGATGTCCGAGGAATACCTCATCTCGGCGCGGCCCTTGAGCGACGCCAGCTCCGTCCTCGCGCGCAGCAAGCTCCCCGCCGTCGCGGGCTTCGACGTCGAGCACGCCCACACCATTACCCCGGCCTTTCAGCACGTGCAGCCCGACATGGTGTGGGACATTTTCACCTCCATTGCGCCGGGCGACGCCTGCAAGCAGCTCATTCCCGTCGGCGATGACGACGACGGTGAGGATGCGGACCGGCGGAGACGGCTACTGTTCATGACGGGCCAGGTCGACGGCGCGTGTCTGCCGTACTTTGCACAGACGGCGGCCATCATCCAGAACAAGGTGATGCAGGAACTCGAGCGCTTGAACGAGACGGATGTCGAGGTAGACGATGGTGAGAGGGCGCGGCTGACGCCGTGCCAGAAACTCGCGCTGGACTACAGAGACCGCTGCAGAGTTGTGCTGGAGAGCACGCTCGAAATGATGAATAATGACAAGGCGCTGGTTGCCGCCATGGAAGCCATGGGCGAAGAGGACTAGCTAGCAGCGATTTATGATGTAATGGACGTACGGGATCGAACGGCATGCAAACAAGGCGCTGCACTCCCGTTCTTAGAAGAAGGAAGGGGTCTTCATGATGAAAATGATAGAGATTGCTGTACTTGATGTATATAGATATATAGATATGTATCTGCCCAGATTACTTCTGTTGCTTCGGCTGCATTGTATACCACGCCTTTTCCCTCCAAACTGCCTCGATCCAACCCATACATTTTTTTAATGAAATTCGGCTTCGACACGACCATACCGCACGCCATCTACCTTGAGCTCAAAGCCGAGGCCGGCGCTGTCTACAATCATTTCAAGCGTAAAATCTAGGTTATCGAATTCGACACCCCGCGTCGTCGTCAGCCGCGTAAACAGGCTGCGCGGGACGGCATTCAGATCCGTCGTCAGGGTGCAGACGTTGATGAGGTCACGCGTAAACGCCGCGGGCGGCTCGTCGGCGTCGCACGCAATCAGGTCGTCGGTGACGATGAGCGACTGGCCCGGGCGAAAGTTGCGCGTGTAGTGAAACGCAATCGGCGCCAGCGGGGAGAGGGACTCGCTCTTGGCAATGTGCCACTGCATGCGGTCCGAGACCATCCAGCGCTCCCACAGCGGCGACCAGTAGCGCTCGCTGACCGAGTGCTTGTCCTCGTCGTACACGGTCGCGTACGAGGTGCCGTAGTGCATGCGCGACTTGCGCGAGATGACCATGTTGCCCTCGAGGCCGCGGAGCACCGCGCCCCGCACCACGGCTGTCCACGCGTACACCGGCTGCATCACCTCGATCGAGCTGTTCTCCTGCGTCACGCTGACTGTGGCGTGCGTCGGCCGCTCGCTGTACGGAGGCGGCGCCGCGCTGGAAAAGTGGCTCTTGAGACGCCGGTAGAGGTAGTCGCTCTGGCCGAAGCCGCCGACCAGGACGATACCGGACACGATGGCGCCTTTAGCGCGTAGACTTCCGACTTGGCCTTGCACAAGGTCGCAAACCTCCTTCACGACAGGTTCGAATATGTCTTTGACTTGCTCTGCTGTCATGACTAGGAAGCCAGAGTCGAGACCGGCCTCCTCGTCATCGGCTAGGCCGGGGAAACTAGTCAAGTTAGCGATGGGGCAATAACAGCTGCTCAATGCCGGTATACTCACGGGACATTGAACTCCTGGTGCTCGTCCTCGTTGAAATTGCGCTTCACAAACTCTTCGTAGTATTTGAGACCCATCTGCCATGTCTTGCCCTTTTTCGTCTTCATCTCGTCGAATCGAGCTTGGCCTAGTCTGCCACGTACATGCTCCTCGAATCTGTAGTTGAGAAAGGCGCTGCCACACAAGCCGCCTGTTCCCACGGCTGATTCTTCAACCCGCAGAGGTTTCAACGATTTGATCTCATACGCGATCAGGCTGTGGGTTTGTCAGTAAACTATGACTTGTCGGCGACCAGGGCCTTGCATACTCAACTGTACCACCACCAGCATCACAGACAATAAAGTTGTCGCCAACATTGAGATGATTAGGTTGAATAGCCTTGAGTGTGTATACAGCCGCGGCTTCCGGTTCGCTAATCATCTGAATTTCGGAGCGACTGCCCATGCCTGCGCGCTCCGCCGCCTGTAAAGTCGTGTTCTTTGCGGCATCACTCCACACGGCCGGGCAGGTCAGAACAAAGTCGACTTTTGTCGATGCCATAAACGACTCGCCGTAGCGCCGCGTCAGCGTATCCATGGTGTGTTTATATATTTGCGTCAGGTAGTCGCTGACGGCGTCGACAACATTTTTGTTGAAACGCTTGAGCTGTGCGGCCGTGTCGAGTGGACTGACATAAAATGGTAGCTTTTGCGAGCGGTCGAGAAACAACTTGATGCAGCGCAGTCGAGACTCCTCTGGCTTGAACTGAAAGCCCCATTTCACATTGGCATCGGTTCCTGTTGTCGCATTGGCAGGAAAATCGTACGAAATTTCGGTCGGCACCTTGTCCGACGTAATGCCATTACTCCCAGGCCACGTTTTGATGATGTCAATGTCGTCAGGGTTTGACGTATATACAGCTGCCACACTGCACAGACTGTTAGCCGCGCAATATTGACAGAAAGGGAGAGCGCGCATTGAGACTCACCCTGAGAATGTGGTGCCAAAGTCAACTCCAACAATCAACCGGTCGCTGATGGGCGGTTGCTCTCTCGTGGGCTCACGCACGGGGCCGTTGATGGCCTCAGTCGAGCTAGGCGTTGCATGGTTGGTAAAGAAGTTACGGCTGTCCTGGTTGCGCTGGCTGACATTTGGTCGCAACGGCAGTGCAAGATTGACGCTGCTCCTGCTTGGCACGTTGTGGTTCTGCATCTTGGGCGCGAGGGATTGTGAGTCTCTGAGAAGACTGCGAGGCGGTTGCTGCAAGTCGTGTACAGCGCAGCTTGAAGATATGCGCCGATGTCAATCGCAAAGGGTAGCAAATCAGCAAAATACCATGCTCGACGTCAAGGCTCTCTTCCTTTTCGGTCTCTCTACTTTGCACGAATGCTTCGCGCCACTGTTCCTCTTTTCCGTTGAGAGTCTGGCTCGAGTGGGTGAATGAGCAAGTCTGCCAGCTTACCCAAATTTACGCCAGGAGACTGGTAGCGCCTTGCGCTCCGCCACCACCGAGCGCGCCTTGTCAGGCGTTAGATCTCCAAGTCGGCGGAAGTCGAGGTCGCGAGCAAATGTAGTCGGCAGCGAGTGCTCTACTTGAGATAAAAAGACCTTGTAGCGGTTCCCCCAATGCAGCGCCTTGTTTCCGCTATTCCAGCTTCGTCTTTTCCGTTTGCCCAGATGGCGGGGTGACGACGAGTCTCACAGAATGGCAGAATCGGAGCTGACCAAAGCAACAAAGAAAACGAGCGCAGCGGACCCAGGTGCAAAGCAGTTGCTCTTGAGTCGTTTAGGCAGACAGAATATCGTTTCAGGGATGACTGGTCGCTTATTCACGAGCTTGTCGATCGCGCAGTCTATTCTGCTGCCTGTTCCTAACCAAGACTTCGCAGAGACAAGACTAGATATGGTGGCCTTTGGGAACACGAGCCGGCGTTGGAGCTGGAGTCGTCAAGGGACCCCACCAAGATGGAAAGGCACTTCAGCTCCGCCAAACCTCACAGCCTGGTTGCCTTTCGCTGTCCGCACGTGACGCCTCAATTCACCAGGCTTTCGGTGTCAGGTCAGCAACTGAATAAGAGCACAGACAAACAACGAGCAGTTTATAATAATTGTACCGGCATTTTTAGACAAGCACATTTGCAAGAGATGACAGAGATCGCATTGAATTCCATCGCTCCATCTTTTAAGCCTTCCATGCAGAGCCCGTCTGCATATTCCTCCTCTTCAACCGGCGCATATTAAATGCAGGTGTAATATACATGTATATAGCTTGTCCCGACGCATGCTGCCAGTGCCTAGTCCAGCTTGCCCTGCAATTCAAGTCGATGCAACATGCCAGCGAGAGGCCTCAAAACAAACGGAACAAGATAAATCGCATCAACCCATGGCAAGAGCTGGTAATCAGAGAAAATGGCCAAAATTGTCAGATACATTTCGTTTCCGGCACATTGACGCAAGTACGGCGAGCTTCAGACGCTGGAATGCCAATCTTCTTTTTTGCTTCTGGTGTGGCCATCCTCGGCCATCCTCCGTAACCCAGTAAATGAAAAGCGCCGCGACTCCACTACCCATGAATGAACTCTCTGCAAATGATATAAGGAGAGTAGTAATGAAAATACAACAAAGGAAACAACAGTGGTGAGAGCTCTTCGCTTGGAGAAGAATACTGTACAAGTCTTCCCTCAACCGCGATAATCTATAGGGGGGTATTGTATAAAAAAAAGGCATGCAGATCGCTGCAGAAGTGAAGAGGAAAAATCCAAAGCTTGGTTGTGAAAAGGAAAATAGAAAGTGTCGCGGACAAAAAGGAAATATTATAACATGTCGATAGTAAATGAGTGTATAGCCGTCGCGAAGAAATTCGATATTATGGCCGGGTGGGATGAATGCAAAGGTTGTACAGCAAAGAGCACAGTTGGCCTGCGGAGGCTGTGGAAGCGGGTGTGCGTAGATCAGATGTCGTCAAGGTGCCACCATGATGTAGAAGAGCATCAGTCAATCCTGCAAGCGCAATGCAAGCAGCTGAATCTTTTTAGGCTTAGGATCGGTGGCCGGCAGCCCAAAGATTATTGGAGCTTGAAGAATTCCACTCGCCACCCTCGTACGGAGGCGTGGGCCACTTGTACTGGCTATTGTGCTTCTTGCCAAGGTCCAGAGGCCGTGGGGTCATGGCATCAGCGCCGTCAGCGAACAGGATCTGACTGCCGTTGGCTGATGGTGACGGGCTAGGGTACGGCTGAGAAGTGAGGCCGATGTTGCTGGTGGACTGGCGGAGAGGTTTGCGGTTGGTTCCATCCAAGCGGTTCATGGCATGTTGAGTAGAGTTGAGCACTTCGTCCAGCAGCTCGTCCTCTTCAGCGGGTGCCTCGTACTGGTGCACACCGTGAGTTGCCTGTGAGCGGCGTGTGCGGCTCGAGATCGGGCCACCTCGTGCGGCGCCGATGAGGTTATCGACAGAGCGAGGCTGCTGTTGAGGAAGTGAGTGGTGTCGCTTAAGTTTGCTTGCCGACGAAGCCTGGTGCATAGGAGGAACCGGAGCAGCACCGTTCTGTGGATGTTGGAGAGCACGGTCAAGAGATTCGTAGACTTCTGATTTCGGGGCTCCGGACTGATCCACAATCAAGGATGATCTGTTGCTATTCCAGGGACCGCAGCCGACTTGTGCCTCCATCTCTTCGAAAGCAGGCGAGACTGGGGTTTGGTGGCGACCGGAGAATCGTCGTGCGCGTTTGCGGAGGTGCGAAAAGAAGCTTTCCTTTTCCTTTTGGCCACTAGGGGGCGAGGCGAGTCCAGACTGGCCGTTCAGCGCACGCTCAGCCTGCTGGCGGTGCATTTCGGTATTGTAGTTGTTGGTGCTGGAGGCGACAGAAAGTTGTCTCCCGAGCTTCTTCTTTTCCTGGGAGATGCCAACCGGTGGCGGGGCGTCAGCTGGTCCATTGTTGCCACGAGCCGTGACGGCATCTGAAAGTGGTGAGATGGGTCGAATGCTGGGAAGGATGGGCATGGGAGCGACGGTGCTAAGGCCGTTGGTCCATGTGCTGCGCTTGGTAGTCCGCGATTTCAGGTCGTTGACAGAAGCGGCATGTACAACGGCCGGGCGGGGACCGAGGTCCCTCGCGGCCACGGTCTCAGGAGCCTCGCTTCTGCCGATGAGTGACTTGCGAAACCACGACGACCTAGACGAAGTAGTTCCCGAGGCTGACTCCTTGGCCGGGCGACCAAGGTCAGACTGCTTGCGGCCGAGGATCTTGGAAGCAGCAGATCTGGGGCGAAGAGGGTCGACACCGTCAGCAAAGTATTCATGTGCCAAGGCTTGTGTTGACGTTGGGCGGGCCTTGGGATCCCACATCAGACACCAAGTGACGAAGTGTGCAAGAGACGCCGGCCATTGAGGAGCTTGCAGAATCGTGTCAATGGCATGAGGTGCCATCTTTGGGAACGAGAAGCCAAGCTTGCTAGCAAGTCTGTTTCCTTCTCTCCAATCTCCGCCGCCAACGCGTTGCCCAGACTTGTTATGCCAGTTACCAGGGCTTCCCATGATTTCGCAAACACGCCAGACCTGATCGACTTCGTTTCCTCCAGGGAACAGCGGCTTCAGGGTGGCAATCTCGACAGCCATGGCGCCGACGGCCCAAATATCTACAGGAGCAGAGTACTCGCCAGCTCGAAGAAGAACTTCAGGGGCGCGATACCATCTTGTGGAAACGTAGGTCGTGTATGGCAGCTTGGAGTGGGTCTCACGAGCGAGGCCGAAATCTGCGAGCTTCACCGTGTATTGCGGCGGCGTTGAAGGCGGTGTGACAAGTGCGGAGTAGCGTCGGAACGAGTTTGACGACTCTTGGTGTGATGAAGTAGAAACGAGAATATTTTCTGGCTTGATATCCCGGTGAAAGAACTGATGGGCGTGGATGTGCTCGAGACCGTGCATAATTTGCAGCAGAATGCTCTTGACGCTGGTATTGTCGAGGCACTTGTGATCGCGGGCCTTCATCAGCTGGTACAAATTACCCTCCATGTATTCCATACAAATGTGCAGCTTCTTGCTGTACGGGTCGAGGAAAATGTCAAGCGCGGGTACCAGGTGCGGGTGAGGAGGGATGGTTCGGAGAAAGACAACTTCGCGGAGCTCGAGGCATGGCTGCAGCGAGTCGAATGTCTTCTTCATGGACTTGATAGCGACCTAGTGAGTTGCAGTTAGCGTCATTGTGCATATTCGGGCGCAAGGGCGGGCAAAGATAGACATACAACAGAGCCGCGTCGGGCGACATTGGCACCAGCAGTACGAACTCTGGCGAGGACGACGCTGCCAAAAGAGCCATCGCCGATTTCCTTGAGAACCTCGAATCGATCCTCCAGAGTAAGCGAGCTGTGAGGCTGGCCACGGTGAGTGAGTTCGCTGGCTACGGTCATTTTGACGAAGCTGTGTCGGGAGTAGGCGTTATTGCTCTGGAAAGGGTATCTGCAGGTCGGATAGGTAGGGATACAGAGCCTATCAGGTCAGACCGATTCGAGTGACACGAACGGGAGGACCTGAGGGAGGTCTGAGAGTGGGCTCAGCGGACGAGCCGATGATCTATTGCGATTGCATGCAAAGAGACGGTCTGGTAAAGCTGTAGCCGGGAGAAGATTGAGTCGCGTCGAGTCGGGTTGAGGATGAGGCGTGACGGATGATGTTGCGTCGAAGCAGTGTCTGAGGCGGGACGATGCAGAAGGACGAAAGATAGTTTCGGTATGCAAGACACAAGATGCGAAATGGAGATTGGACGCAGAGCAGGGCTCAGACGAAGAAAGGAGCGACTGGAGTGAGTGTAATTGCAGAGTGGATAGCAGTGATATTAGGGGAGAAAAGGAGATCGTTGGCGTCGCGGCCAGGGTGTGTCTGGTGGTGTGAGTCGAGCTGCCCTCGGGTACCTGGAAGCTCCAGAAAAGCAGCTGATATTAGTGCGCGCGTGTTCCTGGATCGATACGCCGGGGCTGAGCCAAATGAACCTTTTTTCGCGTCGATGAACGGACGCGACAAAAAGGGTTCGAGGCTCTGAAAAGTAGCGAAAGATGATGTGCGTTTGCAAGCAAGCAAAAGAGAGGCAACGGTGAGAACAGCCCAGGTGAGCAGAAGAAGGGGGTGTGGGCGGCGTTGTCGGTAGGGAGACACTGAACAACAGTGGTAGCAGTCGCTGGAGGAGCGCCGAAATCCAGAGACACGGACGACGTTGTGGTGGATTCCTGGTGCGTGTTCAGCAACCCATGGGTGTGGCATGGGGGATGTGGAAGGGGGGAGAGAACAACCAGCAGCAGGGAAAAGAAAAATTACAGAAGGGGGAGTCGCTGAAGGTGCCTTGTCGCAGCCGCGAAGGCCATCACGCAGCCTACAGCAGCTATTGGTAGACAACAGGGCCCTTACTAAACCGCTAGTGTGGGAGGCGTGCCGGCCCGAGCTCCTAGGACCCTTTTTTGCTTTCTCAAAGGTCGGCCTGGCTCGAAACGTGTAAAGTATCTCAACAGCGCGAGCGGCTGGTATCGAGTCGCAAACTGCTACCTATGATTCTGCAGCAGTCTGGGGTGATGGGCCGGTACTGGAGCCAACAGCTCTACGCGAGGGAGTACCTGGGGG